>JANBOI010000014.1:0-39414 GCA_027595825.1 Coemansia biformis
TCTAATGGAAAAGGAATTAAAATATTGGATTTAACTATTGTACGAGAGGAATTAGTAGAGTTAATCTATGGTGTACCAGTTCCAATAATTTTTTATTCGATGGCTGGAATGCTATATTAATGAAGGATAACTACTGAAAGCATATAAAGTTGGAAACCTTCCAATTGAAATTCCTATATAAAAAAAAAGATACGCATAAGAATAGTGCGTAATAGGCTATAAGTAATATAATCGTAAGGTTTGCGCTATATAGTACTAAAATTCAAGAAACTTTGTTTTAAAAAATCAAAAAAATATAAAAAAAAAATTTAAATTTTTTTTTATATTTTTTTTTATAATAAGAATATAATAATAAATATATATATATAATTATATAAATTTATATATAGAATAATATGAGTTTAATCTTAGCTCTGAATGAACAGTAACTATTGGCTTAACACATGCTAGTTTTGCAAAAAAGCAGCGAAAGGGTGAGTAAAACAGTAAAAATCTTCCCTAAAGAAAAGTGAAATACTTATTCAACTACGTTGGCTTTAGGATGAATTTAGAATTTGGATTAGGTAGTCGGTAAGAAAAATAGCTTACAGAGCCCAAGATCCATAGTTGATCTGAGAGGATGATCAACCACAATGGTAATGAAAAAAGAACCATGGGTATAATACCCCAGCAGTGAGGAATATTGGACAAGGGTCGAAAGATCGCTCCAGCTAAATAGTTAAAAAAAATAGGTTAAAATTCTTATTTTTTTTAAAAAGATAGAACATTATGAGTTGTCTTTATTTATTTATCCTGACTAATTTCGTGCCAGCAGTCGCGGTAATACGAAAAGGATAGCTGTTATTCATCATGAATTGGTGTAAAAAGTAATTAGGCTGTAAAATAACTCATTTTAATTAAAGGGATAAAAGTTTAAAAAATTAAAATTGAAAATTATTTTACTTGAGTGTTTTAAAAAGAAATTGGAATTTTAGATGTAAGGATGAAATCTCTTAATATTTAAAAGAATTCTAAATGGCTTAGGCTTTTTTCTATATTATACACTGACGCTGAGTAACTAAAGTGTGGGTAGCGAAAAGGATTAGAGACCCTATTAGTCCACACCTTAAACGAGGAGTGTTAGAAATTATTTTTAATTTCTTAATTTACGTTTTAAACACTCTACCTGGAGAGTACTAGGGCAACCTATAAACCCAAAAGAATAGACGGTCCTCTAAACCAGCAGTGAAGCATGTTGTTTAAATAGATGATCCACCAAGAATCTTACCAAATCGTTTGAATTTTCTATTATAATATATTTATATAGAGTCTTATTTCTTTTTTAAAGATTTATTTAAACAGGCGTTACATGGCTGTCTTCAATTCTTAATATCAGAAGTTTGGTTAAGTCTTACTAAAGAATGCAACCCTCTATTTTGTAATTTTTATGTACAATCCTATAAAAACAAATAAATTTTTATATAGAATTTTCGGTATACCCCCTTTTTTTTTATTTATTTTTTTTAATTAGAGGATCAAGACAAGTCATCATGACCTTTATATATTGGGCTATAGACGTGCCACAATAGTTTAAACAATAAGTAACAAATTTAATAAAAAGAGTTAATCTATAACTTAAACTTCGTACGGATAAGACTCTGAAACTCGAGTATTTGAAGTAGGAATTGCTAGTAATCGTGGATCACAATGCTACGGTGAATTATTTTCTAGAAGGTGTACTAATCGCCCGTCAAGGACTGAGAGTGAATGGGATAGAAAACATTATGTATTATATAACAATAAGATAAAAAAAATAATAAAAATTTATTATCTTTATTTTATATTTTATTCTATGTTACTTTTCGTTCATGATCGGTTTTAAGTCGTAACATAGTAATCGTAGGGGAACCTGTGGTTGAATAATTAAATCTTATAACCGATATAATTCTTTCTTTTTTAAAATAAATTTTTTTAATCTACGGATGTGGTGAAATGGTAGACACGATATATTTAGGATATATTAGTTTATACTTTATGGGTTCAAATCCCATCATCCGTAAAATTTTTATTTTATTATAGCCATTATAGGTTAATTGGTAAACTATCTCTCTTCCAAAGAGAAGTTATCCGTTCAATTCGGATTAGTGGCATAATAAAAGGCTTTGTAGCTTAATGAAAGCAATTATTTGTCAGATAATTAGTTGCCGTTTCGTAGACGGTCAAAGCCGTATTTATAAATAATTAATTTTATTTTATAAATGGGGATATAATATAAATGGTAGTATATGGCTTTTGCAAAGCTAAAGTAAGAGTTCAATTCTCTTTATCTCCAAATTAATTTCTAATATATTTTTAAATTTTATTTAAAAATAAATTATATTAGAAATTAATTTCTAAATTAATTATAAATTCGATCCTTAAAATAAAATTAAAAAAAAAAATGAAACAATTTATAAACTTAATTTTATGGAATGATGCACCGGAACCTTGGCAAATTACATTTCAAGATAGTGTAACAAGATCTATGGAAGGTATAGATAGATTAAATGGTTTTATCTATTATTACGAAATATTAATATTAGTATTAGTAGGTTGGCTATTTATTTCAATATTTTTTAAATTTATAGGTAATTATATTTCTTTAAAATATAATAATCATGGACCTAGATTAGAAATAATATGGACTTGTTCACCTGCTTTTATATTATTAAGTATAGCTTTACCTAGTTTTAGATTAATATATTTAACAGATGAAATTACAGAAGCTGATATAACAATAAAAGTAATAGGTCATCAATGGTATTGGTCTTACGAATATCCTGATTATTCATACGATATTTCTTTTGATTCATTCATGGTACCTACAGAAGATTTAGATGAAGGACAATTTAGATTATTAGAAGTAGATAATAAAATTGTTATTCCTGGAGGAATTTCAATTAAATTTATTTGTTCTTCTAATGATGTTGTACATAGTTTTGCTATTCCTTCAGCTGGAATAAAAATGGATTCTGTACCAGGAAGATTAAATACGGTTACAACTAATTTTGATAGACAAGGTATTTTTTTTGGTCAATGTTCTGAATTATGTGGTGTATTTCATTTAGGTATGCCTATACAAATAGAAGTTATAACATTAGAACAATATTTATCATGGTTAGAAAATTTTGAATAAATTCCTGATTTTATAGCTTTTAGTCCAGTTGAATAAAAAATTTTTTTATAAAAAATTTTTTAAATAAAAATATAATTAATTACTTAATAAAAAAGGAAAATAAAGGTCTTACGTTAAATAAATTTGAACAAGATATTTTAAATTTCACAAAGAAAGCACAATTAGAAGAGAGAGTGATAGTACATAGAGGACTGAAAGAATGTGACATGATATAGAGTATTAACTTTTTAAAAAATTAAAAAAAAAAATTAAAATAATTTTATTTTAGAAAATCAAGAAAATCTTTTAACAATAAGTCAAGAAAATCTTTCAACAATAAATGAAGAAGATCTTTTAACAATAAATGAAGAAAATATTATTAATAACGAAGATTTTTAATCTGGTTTAAAAAGAATTAAGTCTAAATTAAAAGATAAATGTTCTTAAAAACTACTAACAGCTGAACAAATAGACAATTTATTGAATAAAATTTAAAAAATAAATAAATTTAATTAAAATAAAAATGTATATAGAGAGGTTTTTAAAATTATAAAAGATTATGTTCCAAGCGGACTAGATAAAAAAAATAGAAATAAAATTATGACTAAAATTATGTTTTATCTCTTTTTATTTTTTTATAAAATTTAATTAAATTTTATAAAATAAATCATTATAAAAATATAATAAATAATAATAAAAATAAAAAATAAAATTTTAATAAGAAAATTATAAATCTTATTATTAATAAAAATTATAAATTTAGAGTTATAATTTTTTTATTTTTATAATATAATTTTATTATTTTCTTCCTTTTTAAAAATATAAAAATATATACAATTTTAGAGAAAAATAATTTAAAAAATATAAATAAAAAAATTAGAAAATAAAAATGAAATTAAATAATTATCCTCAACCTTATCATTTAGTTGAAACTAGTCCTTGGCCTATAATGACTTCATTTTCATTATTTATTACAGCAGTAGGAGCAGTATTAAAATTTCAAGGATTTAATGCTGTAACTTTAATTATAGGTATTATAACTTTATTATCATGTATGATTTTATGGTGGAAAGATGTTATAACAGAGAGTACTTTTTTAGGTCATCATACATTAAAAGTTCAAAATGGAATAAAAATAGGATTTATTATATTTTTATTTTCAGAAATCTTTTTATTTTTTTCTTTATTTTGGGCTTATTTCCATAGTGCTTTAGCTCCTTCAATAGAATTAGGTAGTAGTTGGCCACCAATAGGTATAGATAGTATAAATCCTTTTGGTTTACCCTTATTAAATACAGTTATTCTTTTATCATCAGGTGCCACAGTTACTTGGGCTCATTATGCTTTAATGGAAGGTAATAAATTTTATTTAATTATAGCTTTATCATTAACTATTATTTTAGCATCTATTTTTACAGGTTTTCAAATATTTGAATATTATTATGCACCTTTTACTTTTGCTGATGGTATATATGGTAATACTTTTTATGCTTTAACTGGTTTACATGCTATTCATGTTTTAATGGGTAACACTTTTTTAATTATTGCATTAATTAGAATATTAGTTGAACATTTTACAGAAATTCATAGTATAGGTTTTGAATTAGGAATTTTATATTGGCATTTTGTTGATGTAGTATGGTTATTATTATTTATAGTAGTATATTACTGGGGTTCTTAATTCTCATGATGTTTAAAAAATATTATACTACCAAAATCATTAATAATGATTTTATTAATCAAGCACTTATAGGTTTAATTCTTGGCGATGGTACTTTAGTAAGAAAATATAATCCTAAAGGTAATACTTATTTTAAGTATTCTCAAAGTACTATTCACCAAGATTATATTGAACATGTATTTAATTTCTTTTTACAAGCTAATTATTATAATATGAAAAGTTTATCCTTAGGTAAATCAGAAGTAAAAGGTAAAACATATGAGTATTATACATTTTCTACTAAATCCTTAGATAATCTTAATATGTTTTATAATATATTTTATCTCGATAAAACTAAAGTTATTCCTGCTTGTATAGCTGATTTACTAACTCCTATTTCTTTAGCGTATTGGTTAATGGATGATGGATCAAAATGTGGTAAAGGTTTTCATTTTAATACTAATGCTTTTACTAAGTTTGAGGTACAATTATTAATTGATGTTTTAACTATTAATTTTGGTAAAAAATGTTCTATTCAATCTCGTAATCGTTTATATATTTCTGCTAAATCTACACCTGTTTTATTCTCTTTAGTTAAACCATACATTATTTCTAGTATGGTATATAAAATTTATTAATTTTCCAGTTTGTTGATGTAGTATGGTTATTATTATTTATAGTAGTTTACTACTGGGGGTCTTAATTCTTTATTTAAACAATAATAATGATGAAAAGAAATTTTTATATAAGATTATACTCTAATTTACCTAATAATAATATTGAATATATAAATCAAATGTTAATAGGTTTAATTTTAGGAGATGGTTCTTAAATTAAAAAATATGACCCTAAAGGTAATACTTATTTAAAATATGCTCAAAGTATTATTCATAAAGATTATATTGATCATGTATTCAATTTTTTTCAAGTAGGTTATTGTAATATGTCTGAATTAAGAATTAATAAAACTTTAGCCGATAGGCCTCAGGGCTATCTGCCCATCGGCTAATTTTAATTATAATTTTACTATTATCATAGTATTTATATAATATAAAAATAAAGTTAAACTTCTAAGTTTTATTATAAATTAAGAAGTTTATAACTCATATTTATAGGGCTCGACTTATTCGATATGAACCCTTTTTTTATAGGTTCAATCGGTCTTAGACCTTACTTATCTTATTCATTACCTTCTTAATTTTTTATTATTCTATTTCTTAATATAATTTTTATTAAATACTTTAATTTATTTTTATAAACCTACGTGTGCACATGTTAGTATATAAAAATACTATTTTTATATATTAGTCCCATTACTCCCTTTTACTCATATTTTAATCTTTATTATACCTATTTTTATATTTCTTAAGTAATGCTTATTTAGTTATATTAAATATAATTATACTTAATATTATTAATACTTATTTAACTAAATTTTTATATTGTTATTATAGGCTATTGAGTATATTATTTAAAGTAATAAGTTATTAAATATAACTTTAGAATATTTAATAATATATCAATACCTAAATAAGTCTAAATAACTATATTTTATCCTATTATGATTAATTATTACCGATAACTAGATAATCTGTATATAATTATTAATTATATTTACCTATAGTATTATTCTTAACTAAACCTATATATTTTATACAGTACATATCTTAACCAAAACTTATAGTTATTCCTATACATTATGAATTATATATTTTATAGTTACCATACCGTTCTAGATAATATCTAGAACGGATTTAATACCTATTTTTACTATCTCTTATATTTATTTTTTACTAATAGGATTACATATATTTATATAAGGTAATCTATATTTTATATTTTTTATATTTGGTTAACCTATATTTTATATTTTTTATATTTAGTCTATCAATATTTAAGATTATTTATATTTACTATATCAAAATTGATTTATCTTTAGTTCTATAATCTATAATTTATAAACCAATATAAGATAATGCTTTTAAATATTATTATAACTTATCTTATATAATCTTATAATGATTTATACTGGATTATACATAAGTAAATAAATATATCTTTATGGAGTTATGATTAATATTATATTCTTATATCAATATATTTATACAATCGAGAAAGTTAATGATTAAGTGTACGGATCAGTTAAAATGACTGATCCGTACCGGTAATCTTAGAGTATAAATGGTATTACAGTATAAAAATATTATATATTCTAGTTTATAATTTATCTTATTATCTAATTAATGTTACTTATAAATTTATACTTATTAATATTTTTACCATTTATCAATAACATAATTTACTATAAATAGTACTTATATTTACATTAATCTTTATAATCATATATTACCAATCATTAAGTATTATTAAAATTATTTACCTATTTATATATAACTATTTACATAATTTACTTATAAACTTTATCGTATTATCTATAAGTTATAAATTTAATTATTTATTATCTAAATAATTACTAATCATAAGGTATATTATATATTATATCTAGAAATTCTTCTATATATATTATTTATATCATACATTATATTAACTATAATCTTTATACCTATATAATACAATAATATTTAATTAATATTTAATATTATAAGGTTTAGGATATATTTTACTAACTTAGGGTTATAATATTGATAATAGTAATACATATATTGTTAATATTATCATTCTTATATTACTATATTTAATAATACAAATCTTATTATAAATATTTAATATGATTATTTATCATAAGTTATTATTTATTATCTATATTTTTATTATAATCTTATTTAATAAATTATTTTTATTATCATTTTTATATTTCTTTATATTTATTATTAATACTTTACTAATATTTTACTATACTATTTACTTAATATTATATTTAACATTGAATTATAAATCATATATAAATCTATAACCGATTCATGATATGAATCCATTTTAGATCATATATAAATTAACCTATTTAGATATCAGTATAACTTATATTAGTAATCTTAAGGTTAAGATCTAACCAATATAAATATTAAGGTTATTCATTATCTTACATTTAGTAAAGATCTATAATTAATTTAAAATATTTATTAAATTTATATCTATAAACTATTACTTAATCAGTACTAATTAAAATATTGTTTAATCATTAGTATTAGTTATTATTAAGATTATTAATGGTAATTCATTTAATATTATTTTATTTAATATTTATATAGTTACTATAATTTATCCTTATTAAAATAAAGTATTTATTAAGCAATGGTAAGTATAATATTATAAAGGCTATTATATTCTGTATTTATTAAATATTACAGTATTAGTAGTTAGATGATACCAAAATTTTATATAAAATTTTTGGTTATTGTATATAAGAGTTATTTAGTATTCAATTGAATAAAGTAGATTTATAGTCGTATTGATTATAGGTTATTTTATAAATATATGATACGGCTCCTTTGGAGCGGAAGAATAATTAAAGATATTAGTATACAGTACAATTATATAATTTTATATCACTACTTTATTAGAACTCTATTAATTTGTAATATACAAATAACTTTATAGTTATTGATATTTATTATTGAATTATATATATGTATAACCTATAAATAATTTTAATAGTATTTCTATAATCTTTGATATTATTTTAATAAGATATAAAGATGTATACGTTATTTATATATAATATTTTTATAGTCTTTTTATAAAAACCTTATCTTTTACCTTATAAAACCAATTTATTTAAAAAAAAATATGTCCCCCGGCCAACCGCGGCCAGGGGGGAAGGGGACCCATTTATGGGGTAGGGTGAATTCACAGAGCGGTTTCCCCATCAAATAGAGAATAAGTTTAAATAATAAAGGAATAATGGGGAACAGGAAATAAATATATTAACGTAATAACCGAATAAAATGAGGATAATTGAGTAATATATTTATGGGGAAGGGTAACATAAGAATAAATCTATAAACGGAATAAATAACTGAAAGAAATTTATGGAGTAATATGATTTATTCGATTGTTAAAAATATAAGTGGTTAAGCGAACGATTAAGTTAATTAACTCGAGCCCGATCGAATCCTTAAATCTGGATTCGTATCGAATAAGGCGCAGTTTTATTTACATTCATTTATGGGAGTAAGCGTAAAATTTATAGGAGGGGGGCACCATGGAGCTAGTTGAGGATCCATGGGGGAACCTAAGGTTCCCACTATGAAAAGAAATAAATAGTTTAGCATAGATTACGCCTATAAAGTGAATCAATTTTTATAGAAAAGTTTCTAATGGTTCAATCATGAAGCATAAGGGGATTAGGGGGGGGGGGTAAAGGAGTAGATAAAAAAAAATTAAAACGTATATGAGTAATTATTAAACTTATTGATATAATTCATTAAAGATAATTTTATAAATAAAATTATAATTTAGTTATTCTAAAATTTTATTATATTGATCTATTCACAAATGCTTTATTTTATTAATACAAATTAATAAATTTTAAAAATATTGTTGTTATAAAATCTCAATGTTACATATCAGAATAAAATATTATAATATTTTTAAAATTGTAAATATACTTTTATATTTATTGGACTATTTTCTCTACTTAATTTTTATTTATAATATAAATACTGAATTACATTTATAATAAATAATATATATTATACATATTAATGAAATTATATAATTTCATTATTTTTATTTTATATATAGTAAGAATAATACCACATATTTTTAGATATACTAATATGTAGTATAATATTAGTATAAAGATATATTCTTGTATGCGAATATTTTTTTATTCCATGTTTTAATATTCATAATTATTAATTATATTTCAGCATTACCTGAATTTATTAAATAGTAATTATTTAAACTGAAAATATAGATAATAAATTATATATAAAATATTAAATTATTTAAAATGTATGATTAGTCAATTAATGAATGATTATTATATAAGAGGTTTATCCATAATAAATAAAATAAAACTTTATTTATTGATCATTTATTTTAGTTATAGTATTTATCATTATTAATTTATATATTTAATAAAATCTTGATACAAATATACATTGAATGTCCAATTTATTATATAATAAATTGGATTAAAATTTAGTTTATAATTACTATAAAAGATACTTATGTAAAAAATAAATATTTACCAGTTAAGTATTATTATTTTTTCTTGACAAATGTTATAATCATAATTATTTTTTTTTTATTTAAACTGACTAGACCTGTTTTTTATTTTTTTACTTAACCAGACAAAGTTATTTTTAATTTTATTGTAGACACTCTTTTATAATTTATTTAATTAAAAACTATTTTTATTATATTTCCGATAAAAATATAATAATCCATATTTACAATAAATAAGTTTATAATTTTACGATTATATACATAATAAGTTCCAGGATATCAGATATATCATATATATAAAGTATAATATTTATACTAATCTTTTTAGTGGTATTCCTATAATATATACTATAGATTATAGGTAAAATAGCAATGAATATTTATACTAGTAATTATATAAATGGAATATATAATGTATCTGTACAGATATAATTATACCAATAACTAATATATAAATAGATATTTTTGATTAATTAAGTAAATAAAATATAGATTATTATTTTATTTGATTTTTTCTAATTTCGAATTAATTCGGTTAACCTCACTTCACCTTTACCTCTAACCACCAGTTCTATCTAGATAAAACTGTTCATACAAAGTATTAAATTGAATTTACGATTTAATATAAAATAAAATAATTTTATTTATTTAAATTTTTAATTTCAACATCACCTTTTCCTTTAAATAGAAGGGGAATAGTTTATATTTTTAAGATTTTATCTAAATAAAACTTACAACTTTATAAAATATTAATACACTACGCGAACAATTGCTACCAAACTTATATTTATTTTTAATTTAAAATAAATAATTATTTTGGGTTTTAAATTTAACTAGTTTAGTTAAATTTCTGTTAATTTTAAACTAACTTTATTTTATTTTATTTTAAAATAAAAAAGTTTAACCAATTAAAAACAATTAAAATGATTATAAACTTCCTAACTAAAAACATAAATAAAATTTTATTGCTTTCAATAATACTTTCAATCTTAAATTTTTCCTTAATAGTAAACCTTTATTTATTCTCTTGGGCAGAGTTACCTTTATTGTTAAATGAGTATAATGATAAACTAACTACTATTAGTGAAACATTTAAATCTGCCTACTCAGATTCGCTAGTTAACAGTAAAATAGAAAATAATTTATCTTTTATTGAAACTGTTGCTGATCCTACAAGTAACCCTTCTCTACCTGAAAACACAAATGAAACTGAACTTAAAGATAAATTAAATTTATCGAATGAATTTTAAGCCGTTTTACTTTGAATGGGTTTAATTACCGCTTAAAGTTTAGGTTTTTATTTTTATTGTTACTACTGTCCAATTGAAGGAGCAGGCACAGATTTGTGTGAGTCTACATCGAGCTCTATTTCAAATTCTGGTACTACTTCTTTCGGTTCAAAAACAATAAAAGAAATACTTTCTAGCATGGGCAATGTTAGCGGCGTCTCTAAATCTAATCTAGCTTCTTTAGATTCAAATGAACTAGTAGACGCAGTTTTTAATGAAGGCCGATCATTTAGAAATGATTCCTCGTTTAGACTTGTTACTGGTTTATTAGAAAATAAAGATAAATATTTGAGTCAATTCCCTACAGGAAGTAGCGAGTATTTTATAGAGAAAATTTAATATTCACATGTTAAAAGAGCTGTATTAAAAGCTTTTTTTATAAGGTTATGAATTCACTTACAAACCCAGGTTTTAGTAATAGAGTGAATGAAATATTAAATTCTAATAAAGAACTACAAAAATATTTAACTAGACATGGAATAGATGGAAATAATTTATATTAAAATATTATCCGTACTGTTAGAGGGCTGGCTAAATTATTTTAATATAAAAATCTTCAATTAATTAATTAATTGTTCCATTATTCCGTTTTGATAAAATTCTCATTTTCCTAAATAAAACTTACTTTAATTTAACCCTTTTAAAATAAAAATAGTATTGTAATATAAGTATAAAATTAATCCTGTAACCTTTCACTATATTTAAAATTATCCATTTTAACTACTCCTAAAATAAATCCATATAAAATATAGGAATTAAATATAAATAAAAATAATATTTAAATAAAAATAATATAAAAGTTATGTTAAATCTTGCAGACTTTATAAAATTTATTTAAAATGTATATATAAATTATATAATATTCAATACAATCTAAAAAAATAAATAAAAATTGATAAAAACAAAAAATGATAATTCTACTAATTTTTCGATAAACTAACTAAAGATAATTTTAAAGAAGTTTTTAATAATCTTAAAACACTATTAATGATGTTATCGTTTAGAAAAGTCTTTAACTTTTTTATTGATTTAGTCAAAGATAGAAATAATGAAAATTCAACTTTTACTTCAATAAGTTTATCTTTAAATCCAAATCTTCAAAATTATAGAATAATATTTGATAGTCCAACTAAAAAAATATTATTATCAGGTTTTATTGCTTCAATTTTAGTTTATAGATCTTACATAATATTTAAAAAAAAAAATTATAATTTTATCTCTAGTATTAAAAATATTGTATTTCTAATTGTTATTATCTTATTTCTCTATCAATTGATTATAATAAAAAAAAACTAATCTTTTTTATGAGCCGATGAACGGATCGGCTAATTATATTATGAACCTATATATATCTATTTAAATATTTAGATATCTATATCAGATTCTACTACTATTAATATATCAATTATATAAATATTATAATAGTATTATATATAAATCTATTATATCTATTCTTATAACTATAAATATTTTATTATATTTTAGTAAATTATACAGTAATGTATAATATTTCTATTTATTATCAAATATCGTTAATATTCAGTATTATATATATTATATATTCTGTAGTCTTATTATAATATATCCTTATATAAATAAAATAAATTTTTTACTAAATTATTAATTATTTTGACTTATAATAAATACATAAACTGCCCGTACTTAAGATATAGAAAAATTTATTTTATAATTTATAAACTATCTATACTATAACCAAAATCTTATATATAAGATTTTAATTTATTATCCTATTTTATACTACTTAATTATTTATATTATTAGATTTTGTATATTTTTACTGTATTTATTATATTTTTAAATATTATTTAATTTATATCCAAAATATTTAAAATATTTTGGTTTAATCTCTTATATAAATTTATAAATATCAAATATATTAGGGTTTATTCTATTTTTTTATTGTATAATAAGTTTATATTATAATTTCATTATAAATATTAAGTCTAATATTTATAAGTTATTTATATTATAATAATAAAAAAGTAAAATCATATTTAGTATAATAAAATAAAGGTAAAATATAATTATATTTTAATAATTAAATTATTTTATTTAAAATTAGTTTTTTTATATCTTTTTAGTTATAAACATTTATTATAGTTATATTATTTTTATATTATTAATAGAAAGTATATTTTTATATAAAATGGTATTAAAAAAGATTCACATGAATAAAATCATGATTGATTTTATTCTTTATTATCTCTTATAGTAAATGATATTTTATTTAATACATTTAAATTATTTAAATAAATTTCCTTATTTTTATGATAATAAAATAAGTATCTTTTATATTATAATCAAATGATTTATTTCTAAAAGTTTTTTAGAAATTTTTATAACTTTTATTCATTTAGGCATTATTTCTATTTTTTTATAATTTTTTAATAACTTATAAATATTCTTCTATCATAAGCAGAATTACTAAATGTAAAATTATAACAGTTAAATAATAATCGATATTTAGTTTATAATCTTTAAAGAAATATTAAATATTTTTTGATAAATAATCAATATTTAATTTATAATTAATAAAAATAATATACATTAAGATTAAATATATAAATTATTTTACTTATTTTATCTGATATTGTTGATATTTGAGTATTATTTAATAATTAATTTTTTATTTTTTTCTATACTTCTATTTATATCATTCTATTTTATATATAAACTATAATGAAAGAAATCTATAAAAGATTAACTTAAATATATTATAATTTTATATAAATTTATACAAATTATGTATTAATTATTTAGATATATTTCTAGAGTATTTAAATGTATATTTATTTTCATATATGTATTTTTAACTTTTTATCATTTATTATAAATATTTATGGATGTATACAAACATAGCTCGATTATAGATTTATGTATACAAACATGGGTCGATTATGGATTTATTAATACTTTATTAATTAACTTTTATCGATAAATGAATTTAATTTATATCAATTTATTATTTTTATTAATTTAAATAAAAAATTATATCAAATATACTTATAACTTTCTTTATATTATTACTAATAATTTTATTAAGTATTACTTTTATTAATATATTATTTTAACTTATAAACAATTATAATTTTAAATTTTAATAAACTTTTATAATAACTTACAAATATTATTTTTTACAATAATTAATTTTAATATATTAGTATATTTATAATTTAAATAACTTTTATTACTTATATAAATCATTTTTTAATAACTTTTATATATTAATAAATATTACTTTTTATACTATAAATTACAATTATTATATATTACTTATATACAATACATCGATATATAGTTGTTTTATTATATATCGATTATTATATACTATAAATAATATTAACTTTATATTATAAATATGAATTATAATAAGTTTAATATTTGTAATTAATTTTTCTACATTTTTATATTTAGTTAAATAAAATATTTTAAAATTAGTACTATCATTGATTCTAATAGTAAATATACTTATTGAACCATCTTAATTTATTATAGTTTCATAATTTAAAGTAAATATAGAAAATAAACGTTGAATTCAGTAGAATAGATTAAGGTATTATAAAAGTAGATATAATTATAATATATAAACCTCAAATTTAAACGTTTAAATTTAAGTATTATAATATATATTTACCTCTTATTTAGTATACACTATTTAAGTCTTATTTTATAGACAATATCTTATATATTAGGTATAATTTAGAGGTTAAGATCTTATTATATTTATTTAGGTTTAATCTACTCTATTTATTTAGGTCTTATTTTATTTCTTTAGGTCAGATCCAGTAAACTGGATCGTATTCATTAAAGTCCGATTTATTTGATCTGATTAAAGTCAATATAATACAGATTAAGGTCCAATTCTACAGATTTAGGTCAATTCTATAAAATTGGATTAAGGTCTAAAAATAAGTTTTTTTTATTGAAGGTTCAATGACTATTCAATAAAAATATAGTATAAACAATAAAACAGGGATACAAGTTATTTTAAATTGAGAAATACATTAACATATTATAGATAAATATTTATTATAAGGTATTTATTTAGGATAATATATGGATATTTATAATAATAATTTTGCAGGAGTTTATCCTAAAATAAGAATAAACTAGGTAAAGTTTAAAAATTTTGTAAATCATTTTTATACTTGAGTTTATAGATTAAGAATTTGTACTAAAAATATATTTTTTATTATTACTTATTTTTATAGAAGCTATAGTATTTTATTGCTAAAAAGAATGATAAAAATATTTAAATAGTGTTTATTTTAAAAATTAGGTTTAAAATAGTTACCCATAATTTAATATAGTTCTATAATTTTAATTAATAGTAGAACTCTTTTAAAAATAATTAGTAATTATTTTTATTTTATATAAATTATAGTAAATAAAAAAGGATTATTAGCTGGAGATCCTATAATAATATGAAAAAATTTTGTCATAGACTACAATTGATATTTTTATTATTTGAATCTATCTTTATTCTCGAAGGTTTATAAAATATATAATTTCAATTTATATTTTACAATCCTTTTTATTTCGCATTATATCTAAATTTGCATTATTTATTAATATCATTTGGTTAATTTTAAGTAATTGTTATTCCTATTTTTATATTGGTAATAAATAAAATTACTTTTTAAGTATCTATCTAATTCCTATTTAATTAACAGATTTTCAATAATGTACAAGCCGATGTTTTATTAACTTATCTCGTTCTTAATTTGACCCCCCTGTAAATTCATTATTAAAGTTGTATAATAAATTGGATTTTTATCTAAGACAAATTAGTGGTTTAAGGCCTGTAATAATTTATAGAAATTTTATTAAGTCCCCGGGCCGAAGCCGGCCCTAGGGAAAGGGACTCACTTGTGGGATAGGGTAATGTCATAGAGAGGCCCCCTTATTAGTTCTTATATAGGGACGTTAAGGGGCATGAGACGTAAGTCGAGGGGGATAAGGAGGGTAGGAAAAAAAAAAGAAACCTATAAATTAAAAAGGAAATTAGCCAATCTAAACTGAACATTGGAAGGAACTTAAGATAAAGAAAATTGGCGTATAAAATGAAAACTTAGTAATTTACAAAGGTTTTGGTTAAAAAAAAACTAAACAATTCAATAAAAATAAAGGTATTGGCTAAAAAAGAAAAGATAAGAATTAATTTATAAAAAACATAGTTATTTTACTAAAGTATATAGGGTGATTTATAAAAATAAAGTAAAACAAAAATTAAAACAACTCCTCACCAGTGACCTACCACACTAACACCCTTTTAACCGGTGTGTGTGGGATAAAACCGTAACTAGCAAATTAAAAATCGAAAACAAAACATTATTCAGGGGATGGTAAAACTATGTAGGTGATTTATTTACCCTAACCTGGGAATTTGTTCATACATAGTTTATACTTTTAACTATTATTGCCCTTCCTGTAATGGTTATCCAGACTTTAACTATAAAATATAAAGATCCTTACTTAACCTTCAGCAATCCATCATTTCATTGCAGTTTGCTTGCGGTAAAATGAATCTAATGATTGTTCTTGATTAACTTTTATAATTACCACTAAACCTTTGAACAATTCCAGGTCATATTATTTTATTTATGATTTCACCCCTTCTTCATAAATCTTGTATAAAAATTATCTCCTTACAGTTATATTTTTTCTTACAGATTCCTTCATGTTCCCCTGTAGTTTTATTTTATTGTTTGTTACCTTGTTTTATCTGGGGAAATACCTCTGTGACATTCACCTCTTCCTTTAGTGTATTTTAATTGTCGTAACACTCCTTTTAAATACTATTAATTTTCTTTTCCTCTGGGACGGTATTGCCCTTAGGAGATTTAAAAAATTTGTATTTTTTTTTTATTTTTTCTAAATTTTATTTTGTATAGATAAAATACTGAAGTACTCGTTAGTTTTTTTAGACTCAGTAGTCGTAATAAATAATTACAAATTAATAGCTTTTATAAATATGCCTTTACTAGAAAAATCTATAAGTACCTTATTTTTATTTTGAATTTTTTTATTATAATAAAAAAAATAATATATAATTTAAATTATATAATTATTTTTCTAATTAGGTAATAATATGTTGTACAATATCTTATTTTATTGATATATGATTATACCCTGTAGAATGGAGAATAATATGTACCAATAGTTATATATCCTTTATAATATTAGAATATAACCGAAATCCTAATTATCTTGAACCATATATTTAATATAAGCCATTATTACCAGAAGAAATACAAATATAAAGCTAATATTTTTTACAATGTTATAAAAATATAAAAATTATTTTAGAAATATTACTGGAAACTAGTTTATTTATTTCGGATTAAGTAAAATTTTTAGTCTATCTAAAAACATCGGCAGCTTTAGCTGCGGGATATAGATAGAAGTATAAATTATTCTTAAAAGTTATATTGAATTTAGGGGGTATCATTATATAAAAAGATATTGGTTATTGATAGGTATAGATATTATTCTATAATAGTAATGAATAACTTAGAAATAATTAGAAAATATAAGTAATAGAATATTATATATATTCTAAGATTTATTATGTATACCTCTTCTATACAAATGGTACCTGAACTTTAAGGTTCTGATAAAATATAAATAACCTTGTATTAGATGATCAAGAATGTACTCTTTACTATAAAAGAATGTAGAAATATAATTTTAAGGTAGTATGATATAAAATATATTATTTATTAAATATCAAATGTATACATTGTACACCTTTTCAAGAATTAATAGATATCTTTGATATTCAATTTACTTTTTATATATATTACATCTTCAGGTTTATTTATTGAATAAAAATATGAATCCGTTTTGTATATATACAAAAAAGAATTTATTCCTTAATATATAAAAGTGATAAAATAGTTTATATATTCATTCTTTTATATATAATTTATATGATCATCAATAATAATCGGCTATTTTACTTAATATAATATATTAAAAAGATATATCAATTATAATTGGTTCCTGGTTTAAGCAATGAACTAGGTTTATTGATATTCGAAAGGGACTAATCAACCATAGGAGTAGATAATTAGCTAAATTAAGAAAATAAGTGAATAAATATGATAAAATATGTATAAAAAAAGAATTCATGATAATTTAACTACTATAATTTATAGTATTTATTTCTAAAGAGACAAGGAATTTGTAAAATATATTTATATATTTGGAAAGAAATTAATATTGAGAATAATAAAGATCCTTATTTAATACCTTTTTAAAATGGAGTATATAATTTTAAAGATAATAAATTTTAAGTATATTCACTGAAATATTATATTATATATAAATAAAATATAAATTAGATTCTTTAAGTTATATTTATGATATATATTATGATTATTATCTAACTTTAGATACTTAGTATCTTCTAATTTATTATGATAATGGTTTTATTACTTTAGTATTATAAAATATAATTCTTCTTTTATTCAATAAACTAAAAGTCTTAACTGTATTAATATATTTTATAATATAGTTAATCAAAGTTATATTATTAGTCGTTATAATAAGGTTTATAATTTTAAATTAACCAAGAGTATACCCCCGCAAAGATATTATCTTTGCGGGGTAATTCAAGATATATTATATCTTGTTTTATACTTAATGTATTACTTAATATTATATATTTTATCTTCTAACCATATTTTAAGATATCAAATCATTTAATAGGTCTATTACTTTATTAATATAATAAATATAGAAGATGACTCCGTTTTGTATATATACAAAACGGATTTAATATGTATTATATATATAAGATACAAGATAAATTGTAAAAACACACTAGTGTGTTTTTATAAATATATATCTCTACATATTATGTATTGTATATTATTCTTATAAAATAATTTATATATTAAATTGCTCTATGTATGTTTTATTATCCCGATCTTAAGATCGAGGGTTGTTATAGCTAAAGTATTTACTAATTGTAATTTTACTATATAATATCTTACTTAAATTTATATTTTGTATAATAGGTAATTTATAAAGTTATATAATTTTTAATAATGAGTTACGTAGTAACTTAATCCATTTAATATAGTTAAAAATTTATAAAAATAAAATAATAAATAGTAAATTAATTAAGTATAACTATGAGATTTATAAATCTCATATATATATAAAAAAAAAGCTATATAAGTAGAATTATCAATATTAGAATTTAAATAATATTTATATAAATTACTTAGAGAGAAAAATAATTAAAAAAATTTATTGAATTTATCTTTGGAATGAAAAGATCTAAAAAATTAGTAGTATTATAGAGAATAAATTCCATACAGAACTAAAAAATTCAAAAAATATATTTTATATAAAATATATAAAATAAATATAATTTTAATATTTTATATATATAATTATATAAGAATATTTTAGAATTAATAGAATTATAGAAGAATATATAGAATAAATATAAAGGATAATTAAATAAAGAATAAAGAAAGTAAAAAAAATAAAACGAATTTAAAATTTAAAGGAAGTAAAATTAAAAATAATAAACTGATTATACCAGTTAAAATATATCCAGAATAATCTGGAATAATACCAGAATCATAAGAAGCTAAATTAGAACTTTTTAAAGAAAATAAATTAGTTAAACCAAATGGTCCTATAATTTCTATTATACCTCGATCTAATAATTTATTAGATCGATGAGCTATATTAAAAGTAGAATAAATAAAAAATTTATTATAAATCCAATCTAACCAATAAGCAGAAGCTAAAAGAGAAATAATATTTTTAAAATATTTAATAGATATTTTAGAAGTAAAAGAAGGAAAAAAATAATATAATAAATAAGCAGTAAATCCTCCTAATAAACTAAAAAAAAAAGGTAAAAGTTTAAATATTAAAGGTAAAGAAAATTCAATATCAGATATTTTAAAATGATTAGGATGTATAAAAATACTATTTAACCAAAAATCTGAACCTAAACCTATAAATAAATCTTTAAAGATATAACCAAAAACTGTACTTAATACGGCTAAAAAAATTAAAGGTATTGTCATTATAATATTAGGTTCATGAGAAGATTTATAATTTAATAAAGGACCATTTGGTTTACCCATAAAAGTTAATATCAATATTTTTATTGAATATACACTAGTTAAAAATGCAGTAGTAGTACCAATCCAATAACCTATAGAACTACCTAATAAATATTGACCATAACTAAATTCTAATATCATATCTTTAGAATAAAAACCAGTTAAAAAAGGTAATGCCATTAAACTTAATGAACCTATTAACATTACTGTATAAGTAAATGGTAATATATTTATTAAACCTCCCATTTTATTAGTATTTTGCTCATCGTTTAACGCATGTAAAACGGCGCCTGCAGACATAAATAATAAAGCTTTGAAGAAACCGTGATTTACAATATGAAAAATAGCTATATCATAACCACTTATACCACAAGCTAAAAAACAATAACCTAATTGACTCATTGTTGAATAAGCAATAACTTTTTTTATATCATTTAACATTAATGCTATTGATGCTGCAAATAATGCAGTTGTACATCCTACTAATGTTACTATTACTAATACTGTATCTGAATATTCAAATATAGGTGAAGCTCTCATTAATAAATATACACCAGCTGTTCATTTCCACAGAAATTTTCATGTCTGCTTGGACTATATCTTTTATTTCTTGATGATTTATAATAAATAACCGAGAAATAATTTTGCAACTAGTCTCTGAAGATCCGTTAGATTAAAATCTAATAGGGATCTTGCTGATTATCCATTGTTATATCTTTAAAATTTTTACACAATATATTTTTAAGATTTATATTGGTACTTAAAGTTTTAGAAATTTCCAGCATATAGCAAAATTTATTTAGAATCAAATATGATCCTTGGCAACAAATTCTGTTTTATTTAAATAATCCAATAAAAAAATAAATAAAAAAATTATATAAATTTTCTAAATGAATTCATACCTCGATAAATTAATTTTAATTTACTGAGACCATCTTTAGTTAAATGTTTTTTATTTTTAATCAATTCTATACCTTCACAAAAATCTTTAAAATCTAAAGCTTTAGGACCCCATAAAGTATATTTATGAAAAAAAGGTATAATAATTTCTGTTAAATCTTTTAATTTTGTAACAGAAAAATCTGTTCTATCTCTATTTAAATATGGTAATTTTATATAACCACATTTTAAAGTATTAGTAATCCGATTTAATAAAATTAAATCTCTCAAATGTTGAGTAATTCTAAAAGAAGGATTACAACCATAACCTAATTTATTTTTATTTTTTAAATAGTTCAGACCAAAAGATCCATCACCATTTACAAATCCTGCAATCCAATTACCATTTAAAGATTCAATTTTAGGATTAAATTCAGGTTTTATAAATTTTGGTATATCAGTAAAACATTGCTTTACTAATATACTTAAACCTTTAGGAAATACACTTTTTATAGCTAAAATATTTAAAAATTCTTCTTTGGTTAAATGTTGTTTATTTTGCATCATATCCATAACTTTACACCATAATTTAAAATATATAAACTTACTGGATTGTAAAGGATATTGTTCAAAATGTTTTCTTATTATATATTGATTGTTTTGAGATACAACTTGATATAAATACATGTTTCCTGATTTAGAAATAAATCCTACTTTAAAAAAATCTTTAAAATTTTCCATTAAGATTAAATTAGGTTTATTTTGTTCAGCACAAATAGAAAATATTAAACTTATATAAAAATCTGAATTATGTCTCGGTTTTGATATTTTAATAGAAAAACTACCTTCTGCATCAGTATACCCAGTAATAAACCAAGGATTAAAAGATTTTTTTTGTTGAGTCTTATCTACAAGATTCGAATTAAGAATATTATCATTGATTTGATTTGAATTATTTAAATATGTTGAATTTTTTATCTCTACCATCGTTGCTGCCAAACTCTATTTACTATACATTCTTTTACTTTTTGTATAGCTAACGAAAGATATACATATCTTTTATTAGGTTGTTTTATACCCCGAGTTTCGACTGTACATAAAACTGCGTTACCGCAACCCAAGAGTGAACCAGTCTGTAGCGGTGTAACCGCCACGGACTCTTTATGGAGTCTGTAGCGATGGTTCGTCGCCACGGACCCTTTATGGGGTCTGTAGCGATGATAATAATCACCGACGATCTAGAGCCAAGTAGTTTTTTAATCGTTAACACTCTTATAGCTAATTAATAAATAAAAATTTTAAATAAGTTATATTCTATTATAAACTTTTTTATTTAATTATAGTTTAATAACAAAATATTCCTTTAAAAAAAACATTAATTTCTAATTTACTATATTTTATCCTATAAATATTTGAACACTTGTGTTAGGATAAAAATATTTTACACTAATTTAATGTAATAATGCACTAACGGGTGTAGGACCCTCCCAAACTTTATTTTCTTACAAAATTTTTTTTTACCTTTTTTGTAAGCGAATCATTAATTTAATTAATCTGATCGGGTTGTTAAATCCCCAAGTTCCGACTGTACATTAAGCTGCGTTACCGCAACCCAAGAGTGAACCAGTCTGTCGCGGTATAATTTCCACGGACCCCTTAATAGAGTCTGTCGCGATATTAATCTTTGCCGACGGTCTAGAGCCAGGTAGCTTTTTAACCGTTAACACTCTCATAGCCGATGGGCAGATAGCCCTGAGGCCTATCCGCTAAAATTAAAAAATAGAAATTATTTCATTTACTCATAATCATAAAGCTTTTTACAAAATTATAGCAAAATTATAAAAATTTCTAAGATTTTTATATTTCTAATTAACTATATTTTACCAAAGTATATTTTATACTTTATAAATATTTGCAACAAATCATAATTCATTGCTTGTGGTAACCAAGTATTAAGTCCTAATTGAGAACTTTTGGCCATAGCACCAATAAATAAAAGAATACAAATTAAAGTAATATAATTTTCATCAATAGCATAAGCTAAAGAAAATATAGAAGCAAAATTTAAAGTACCTAATAATAATACTATTACGTAGATACCCATACTAAATGTCCAATCACCTACCCTATTTACCAATAAAGCTAACATAGCTGCCTTATTAGCTTCTAATCTAGTAAACCAGAAATTAATTAATAAATAAGACATTACTCCTACACCCTCCCAGCCTATAAATAAAACTAAAAAATTATCAGCACAAATTAAAATTAACATAAAAAAAGTAAATAAAGATAAATATGAAAAGAATCTTTGGTTGTGCATTTTAATCAAATTTATCTTGCAATTAAATATTATTAATTTTTTTACCCGTATTCAATTTAGATTTTATATCTCTTATATAATTTAAACCTTCAATAGTTAGATGAGTACCTTCATTCATTAATTTAGCTATTTCACACCAATCTTTATAATCAAATAATTTTATACCAAGTAAAAGATTTTTATTAAAGAAAGAACTGATCGTAGATCCGTTATCTATCCTTTATTTTATATTCTTAAAATTACTGCTGGTTTTCCTGGATATTTATATAAAATTTATAACCGGCAACATCTGATCAGATGTTCCATTAAATTTTAATCGGTTTCGTATTGACTTATTCTAAATCTTAATTGTACTCAATATCCAATTTGATTACTTGATTATTTATAAATTTAAATATCAAAATTACCTATCTACCGACCTTTGGTCCGTGGAAAAGGGTAATTTATAAAAAATTTTATTTAAAACACTTAGAAAAGATTATGGTCATTATTAATATCTTCCTAACTAAATTTATACATCATAGATAGTATAAAATAAGGTAAAACTAATTTTCTTAGATCATTTTAAGATTTAGATTAAATATAAATTATAAATTAATTTGAATTTCGTTTCATAGGATTACTATCAATATTGAATTTTTCTTTTAAAACAGATATAAGTAATAATACTTCCCGATCAGTATAAAATACTGATCGAATACTTAGTCCAGAACTATATTTATAAGAATCATCCATTTACCAATAAGCCGATATGCTGCTATCCCCCTTTTTAGATGGCGAATGACTGCTTAAGATCTAGCGGCTAAAAGTTTACCTATATAAAAAGGAATTCTTTTCACTTCATAAAATAACTCATGATAATAATTAAAACAAGGTAAAGAATAAGTATAAAAAGTTATCCTATAATAAGTTTTACCTGTTCTAAAATCAGGTTCACGTTTACTATATTTAGAACATAAATTACAATAATCTTTAAATAAATCGGATACATGTAGTGTATCCGCTTCATCTATTAAACCTTGCTCAAACCTGAACAACGTCGTTGTTCTAGGTTTTCGTATGTATAAATCCCCTAAGCTTAATCTATTATAATATCATATAGATCTGGAGATACAGAAAAAGAATTTTTTTGAATATTTGTTAATAAAGAACTATAAGATCTAATAAATAATCTAGGATAAAATCTTAGATTTATATGAGATGAATATTTTTAAGTAGAAAAACTTCTTTTATTTAATTGTTTAGAAGGGATTTTGATTTGATAATTTCTTTCGAAATCCATTAGAGTACACCTTAAATGTAAAAAATAATATTTTTTACACCAACTACCGTCTACTCGTTGCTCTTTTACAAGTGGTATATCTAAAGAAATACCCCCTGATTTAGATCCGCGATAACCCATTTCGTTTTCACTCATCTTATAACTTATTACCTTACATGGATGATTAATCCATCCAGTCATAGCCTTTCGACTATGCTTTGGTATCATAAGTTTTAGGGTGTTTCCGGAATTTGATAATTTATACCCATAAAATAACATTTTCCCAGAATGTTTAACAGGATCTCCTTCCATATAACCTATAGCATATATATGAACAAAAGCTGATACTACAGTTATTAATAAAGCCATAGAAACTGTAAGACTATCCATATAAATACCCCAATTTATTACTAATATTTCTGAATCTATCCAATTCATTAATTTTAATTTAACTGGTGAACCTCCTATACCAATTTCATAAAATATGATACTAGATAATAAGGCTGTAATTATTAAAATAATTCCACTTATCCAATGACTTCCTTTAACTCCTATTTTTCTACCTAATAATCCTGATACTATTCCACTTATTAATGGTAAAATTATTATAGATAAATACATTATATATATTTTATACCCTCCCTTCTTTTCTAAAAATTTAGCGGAAAAGGGTACGAATCCTTAATCTTCACGTATGAGATGAATGTTTTACTTTAAACTATTCCGCCTTATTGGATGGAGGGATTTGAACCCCCGATTATCGAATTCAAATTTCGAGGTCTTACCAACTTGACTACATCCAACAATATTATTATATAATATATATTTAATATATATATTTTTATATAAAAATTTAATTTATAATTAATAAAAAATAAAAAAAAACCAAAATATCAAATTTCTAAAAAATAGTTCATTAATAAAAAATTGGGCCATCTCGCCAATTCAAAATTTAGATAAAAAATATTTATATAATAAAATTTTAGATTTAATATCTAAAATCGAAAATGAAACGTATTTATTATTTTAAATAACAATTAATGATGAAAGAGTTTTAAATGTAACAAAAGGAATAAAAATAAATAAATTTATCAATATTGATAGTATTATTGAAGATCTATTTATATCCATAGATCAATTTAATATAATGTATAGTATCGATAATATCTCAATTGAGAATTTATTTATAAAATATAGAATCTTTTATGATACAAAAATAATATTTAATAATTAAAAATATGTAATAGCAACTAATCCAAAATTAAAAACAAAAGAAATAAATTTTATATCAAAATATTTTATTAGTCCAAATTATAGTAATATAAATAGTATTTTAGGAAAAGAACTAAGTAAAATATATGATTTGGGTGTATATACAACACAATATCTATTTTCAAAAAATAATAAAATAATTATAGAAAAAACCGAATATAATAAAGACTTAATTAAATATTCAATTTTAAAAAATAATCAATTAAAAGTAGAATTTACTGATTATAAAATTAATACAGGTTATAAAAGAACCACCAATAAATATACAATTAATTATGATTTAAATGGTAATCTATTAAATATTGAAAAAAAAAAATACCCGTAAAATTTATAACTAAAGGATCTGAACAAAGTATAATAAAAAACAACAAAATATTAACGTTTGATATAGAATCTTATTTAAATAAATTCAATGAATTTATTCCATTCGCATGTGGTTATTATGATGGTATAAAAAGTTATAAAAATTATCTCACTGAATTTAGTAATTCTACTCAAATGATAGAAAATATTTTTTTAAATATTATAACAAACTATTCATCATATTAAGTATATGTTCATAATTTAAGTGATTTTGATTCTATATTTATTATAAAAAATTTTTTACTAAAAAATTTTAAAATAAAACCTATATATAAAGATTCACGTTTATATTCATTTAAAATTTATAAAAAAATTAGCCGATGGGCAGATAGCCCTGAGGCCTATCGGCTATAAAACACACTAAAATATCTAGATATTTTTGATTCTTATTTATTATTGCCTCAATCTTTAGAAAAATTAGGTCAAGCTTTTAATGTATCAACACAAAAAGGTATATTCCCTTATACCTTTGTTAATGAAAATAATCTAAACTATGTAGGTGATAAACCATCAATAAATTATTATAATAAAATAAATCAAGAACAATACAATTGTTAATCACCTAAATTTAATTTAAAACATGAATTATTAAATTATCTTGAAAAAGACTTAATAAGTTTATATGAAATAGTTATAGTTATGCAAACAAATATATTTAATAATTTTAGATTTAATATAACTAAATATTCAACTTTACCATCTTTAGCAATGGCAATTTATCGAAATATTTTTTATGAAAAAGAAAATATACCTATATTGAAAAGTAAAATTTCACAGGATATTCGAAAAACATATTATGGTGGAAGAACAGAAGTATTTAAACCTATTATAGGAAAAGGTTATTGCTATGATGTAAATAGTTTATATCCATCAGCTATGTTATATCTAATGCCAGTTGGTATGCTAATTTTCTCAAATGATACCAATTTAGATAACTATTTTAGATTTGTTTTTGCTCCAAGGGGGCTGTCCCCACCAGAGCCGTGGAACAGCTAAAATTAAAACACCAACTAAATCACATATAGGATTATTACCATATAAAAATAATAATTCGAAATTATTATTTCCTTTAGGTGAATACTCAGGATGGTATTTTTTTGAGGAATTAAAATATGCACAAAGACATGGTTATAAAATAACCGTTATAAAAGGTTATAAATTTAAAGAAAGTAAAGATTTATTTAAAAATTATATAGATTACTTTTATAGTATAAAATCGACATCAGAAGGAACAGATAAAGTTATAGCCAAATTATTTTTAAATTCACTATATGGTAAATTTGGTATGAAAAATACCTTAGATATAACAAAAATAGTAAATAATGATGAATTAATAAAACTTTTAGATAATAATGATATTTTATCAGTAATTGAATTAAATAATAATCAAAATTTAATTAGATATACTCCTAATAAAAATATATTCGATGATAAATCTGAAAAAGATTTAAATATTTTAATATCTATAGCTAGTGCTGTAACATCATATGTCAGAAATATTATGAATGACTATTTAACAATGGTTGATAATAAACCATATTATATAGATATAGATAGTGTATATTTATCAAAACCTTTACCTGATCATATGGTATCATCAATAGAATTAGGTAAAATGAAATTAGAACATAAATTTGAAAAAGCTGTATTTATATCACCAAACTTTATGGTTTAAAAATATCAGATGGTAAAGAAATTATAAAATCAAAAGGTATTAGAACCTTGACTTTCAATGATCTTAATGATTTATATAATGGAGAACCTATTAGAGTTACAGAACAAAGATGATTTAAACATTTAGATAAAGGTACAATTCAAGTAAAAAATATGCTTATAATAATAAGTGGTAAATTAAATAAAAGAACTAAAATTTATAAAGATAATAACTGGATTGATACTAAACCCTTATATATAAATACAGCTTTTACACATAAATCATGTAGAAATTAAAATAAAAATATTATTTTATATGAAACTTTAGAATTTTTAGGTGATAGTATAATAGACTTTTATGTAAATTTTATTATATATCATTTATATTCAAATAAAACAGAAGGTGAATTAACAATATTAAAAAGTAAATTAGTATGTTTAAAAAAAAAATTATCTGATATCAGCTATAAAATTGGATTATATAAATATTTAGATTATGATCAAAGTCTAAATTTAAATATTAATAAAGATCCAAAAAATAAAAAAAAGTTCTAAGATATTATGTGATATATTTGAATCTTTTATACCTTGTTTATATATTGAAAAAGGAGATGAAATTTTAATATAATTTTTATATTTATCTATTTTTAATATACCCGATATAAAAGATAAATTAAAAACTTTAAATGAATTTAAATAAATTATAATACAATATAAAACATATGAGGTAAATATTAATGAACAAATCAAATTAAATAATAAAATAGATAAATTGGTTAACTTAAGTAATCATTTTTTATGTTTATTTTATATAATTATTATTATCAGTTTAATAATTATTTTAATTAATTTTTATTAATTTATATAAAATTTTAATTTTTATCTGGACCGTTAAAAAAAAAATTATCTATTTTCAAGAACTGCACCCAGTAGGGTGCGGTTCCTATCGGAACTTGAAAAATATTTATTGAAAAATTAATTTTTACTTAAATTAGTTGACGAATTAACTAATTATTTAAAATCTAATAAAGCTTTATTGCATAGCCATGAAATAATGCCTTTAAAAGAATTGGAACCTAAAACGATTTGTAGTTATACCTTAATTAAGACTATTTCTATTTTAATTAAGAATGAAGAATTAGAAAAAATAAATTATTCAATTATTATAGGTAAAAATTTAACTTTAAAAATGTTATTTAAACGGTATAAAAATATTAAAGATAAAAAAATTTCTTGGGAAGATTTTTTAATAAAAAATTCAGAATTGACTAATTCTGAATATTATTTTTTTAATAGGTTTTTCTATTTTAAGAATCTTGGAAAATAAAAAAATTTAAACGATTATTGAAATAATAAAAAAACAGTTACAGGAATAAAGCTATAATTAGAATATATGATAATTCTTAAAAAAAAATATTTAAAAGAACTATTACCAAAACCAATTTATTTTTTAAGTAAAAAATTAAGAAAATATTCAACAATGTATTGTTGAATTTCAAGCTTTATAATTATAATGATGTTAATTGTAAGTTCTTTATATTTTTTAATAAGAGGTTAAATAAAAAAAAAGAAAGTAATTATTTAATAACTAGATAGATAGTTATTAATTAATAAAAAAATAAATTTTTTTTTAATTAAAATATATCATTTTTATAAATGTTACTTCTATTATATGTGTTATAAATTCTTAGGTTTCAAATTAGGTTCTAAATTATAATTCTTAATGTTAATTTTTCTTAGGTTTAAAAATCTGCTTCTAATTTTTAATTCTTAATAAATTTATCTTAGAAATTGATTCTGGAGCTATATCTATAACTACACAAGATAATAATAATAATAATAATAAATAATTAATTATATATTTATTATTATTTTCAATTTAATATTTAATTAATAATTTTATTTTATTATAATTACCCCCTTTATTACTTAATTTTAAGTTCTATAAAGAGATTAGATTAAGTAGTATATTTCCTTACACACAAATTCGGTTTAAATGAATCAAAAGATTCATCTTATAGAATTAATAATAAATTTTAATTATTTTATTTAAGTTTTAGTGATTTATTATAAATAATAATCTATGTAATATTATTTATAATAAATTGTTATATAGCTTTTGATATCTCTATATTGTTCAATATTAATAGATTTACTTATTTTTATTTTTAACCAAATTTCTTTGCCTATTTTAATTCTTTAGTAAAATAATTATTTACGACTGCTGAGTCCTCTCCTCTATACAGCGACTTTCCTATTTTTTATTTTCTAGTAAATTTTAATAAATATTTTTAAGTTTTTTTTAAATTTAAAACTCATCTATATCCAGAAGTTTTTCTATTTTCATTTATTTTTCCCTTAATGTAAAATTTGAAGAGTTTATTATTTTTGTTATTAATTCTATTTAAGCTTTTTCTTTTGAATAAAGTATTTCAACCTTATTATAAATAAATCTTATATTTAAATTTGTATATTTTGGATATAATTTTAAAATTTTAAAGAAAGTTATTTTTATATTTATATATTTAAGTATTTTTACTCACTCATCTTATTTTTAAAAAACTTGTCTATAAATACATATGGTTTTAAGTTAATATAAAATAATTTTTATTGTATAAGTCTTAAAACTACCTATCTAATAAGATAATTATTATCAGTAACGATATATTGGTATATTGTATATTTTCTATTAGACATTAATATTATTATAATATATCTATAATAAAAGGTAAAATTTAAGTTTTTAAATATTATGTTTTTTTATAATCCAAGATATTACATATCTTGATATTATTAATTTAATTTATATAATAATATCATAATTACCTTTGATCTTAGATCGAGTTAATTAAAAGCAAATGTATAAAATTTATCAAAGAGAAATTAAATAAATCATAATTTTTTAATGTTTCGTATACAATGTATATATAAAACCAATAAATATAGTAATATATATATAATTTATATCGGAATCGATATCAGAGATCTCTTATAATATTTAATATAATTTTTATACCAATTATTAATCTGTATCTTTTGATCTACGAATATAATTATAACCTTATTTAATGTTCAGATAAAGTTAATATTTATTAACTTTTTATCTTTTATAAGTCTAATTAAAATACTTATTAATTTTGTATTTCAAATTGGTTCAATAAATATTATCACAATTAAATAAAATTTCTATATAAATATAGTAAACCTTATATATAATGAACTCATGCTAGGATTTATAATTTTTATTTTATATATTCAGACTACTACGTAGTCTGGAGATCTCCATAAATCTCAATGAAATCGAGGAATAATAATTTTAATAATAAATATTATATATACAAAGTTTAAATAAATAAAAGATATAACATTAATAATGTCTATGTAATAAATATAATATTAAATATCTCTATAATAATAATAAGTACTTTATAATATTTATTAGACAATAAATTATACACATAATACTAAATTTATTAGAAAAAATAGTAATATTTTATAATATATAAGAATCTTTTGTAAAAGATAAGGTAATTTATTTTTATATAAATTACTATACTTTAATATATAATTATTAAAAATAACATAGCTACTACATAAAATTGAATTTGGAAATCAGTTCTATTTTGTTTTCTAATAGCTGAATATCCACATTCATAAGCTGATATTTTAGATTCATCAGGTCTATGTACTGAAAATAAGAAATTTAAAATAAATAAAACAAAAGCTAATATAGGAATAAAAATAAATAACATTTATAAATTATAAATGAATAATTAAATACAGATAAAGAAAGTATTGTTGTACTATTAAAAAAAATAGATAGTTTAAGAACAAAGAATAAAATAGATAATATTAAAGTAGATATAATAAAACTATTAGTACTACTTATTTCTATTTCAGAATTAGAATTTAAATTATTAATTATTTTTAATTCTTTATCACTATATTCAGAGATATTTTCTTCTTCTGTGAATAATATTTTTATTATTTAAAAATAATAAGAAGCACTGATCACGCTCGTGATCACGGCTATTATAGATATAAAGTAATATTCATTTTGAATTGCTAAATATAATACAAATTGTTTAGAGAAAAATCCTATTAAAGAAGGTATACCAGCCATACTAAATAAACAAATAGTTAAAGTTATTGATAATATAGGATTTAAGAAAAATTGACCTTTTAATTCTGAAATATAATTAACATCATTTTTTGTTCCTGTTTCATCTTTAACTATTATACTTTGTATTTAATCTCTATATGAATTTTTTATTATATATCAAATAATAATATTATTAAAAAAGTATTTAAATTTGTAATAGTATATTGTATTATATAAAATATTAAAGCTTCTATAGATTGTTCAGAATTAATAGCTAATGCTAATAAAATAAATCCTACATGTAATATAGTACTATAAGCTAATAATCTTTTTATTTTTGATTAAGCTAAACCTAATATTGTACCTATTATAAATGATAATAATGAACTTGTTAATAATAAATTTTTACTTCAGAAATAATTATTATTAAAACTTAATATATTACTATATATTATATTATTTAAAGGATTTAATTCTAATAATGTAGTAATGTTATCTATTAAATTAATATGAGTTTGTATTTCAAATAATATTAATAAAATAGATATTTTAGGTATAATAGTTAATCATGTTGTTATTATTGTAGCACTATCTGCATAAACATCAGGTGCTCAATTATGTAAAGGTGCTGTTGCTATTTTTAATAATAATCCTATAAAGATTAATATAAAACCTAAACTAAAACCTAATAAAACATTATTATTATCTATTACAGATATCATACTATATATTGAATCTAAATTAGTTAATCCTGTGAAAGAATATATTAATCCACAACCTAATAATATTATACAAGAAGCTAAACTACCTAATAAAAAATACTTTTAACCTGCTGATATTGCTAATTCTGAATGTCTATATAAAGAAGCTAATATATATACTCTAAAAGATTGTAATTCTAAACTTAAATATAATGTTATTAGATTTGAAGAAGATACTAATAATAAAGAACCTAAAGTAGATATTAATACTATTATTGAATATTTTATTCTATAATTATTAATTGATAATATATTATGACCTTTTTCATTTAATTCTAGATTATTTTATATAAATTTATGATTAATTAATGGTCAAGCTATTAGTATCACAGAACCTGCTAATACTATAACTATATCAAATAATTGTGTAAATAAAGTAATTTGAAATAAACCATTATATATCCCTATACCTGATCCAATAGACTGAATATAAAAAGCATTAAAAGCTAATGCTCCTATCTAAGGATATCAGACCAACTCTAAGCATTCTTTGAGATATCCTCTATTTGATTCTAGCTTTTATTCTTTATTTATTTTATCTTTATTAAGATTTATAAGTAAATTAAAAGCCACCTACAAACTCTTTACGCCTGATTAAGACGATTAACGTTTGTGTCTCTGGCCTTACCGAGTCTTCTGGCACCAGTTTTGGACGACACTAATAATAAGGTAATATCATTATTTTCCCTTATGTTATCAATTTAAATTGATTTCAGTTAGCTAGTTCACTCTTTCGAGCATTGACTAATATTCTCAACTGCTGGTAGTATAATACTACTTGGGAGATTTCATTCCCAATGTGACCATTTGTTCTCTCAAACATAGCTATTGATCATCGGCTTGGTAGACATTTACTCTACCAACTACCTAATCAAAATAAATAGTATTTTATAACAGAAAATTTCCTTTAATATAAATTATAATTTTTTAATTTATTTTAATTATTAAATTTATTAATAACTAAATTTATTTCCTATTTATGGTAATTATAAAGTAACTTATTTATTTATCCTCACCTTTACACCTTATTACCTTACTATATTTATATAATTATTAATTGTATATTATATTGTCGGTAACAATGATTTGCATATCTTAAACTACTGAATAACGTTCAATCAGAACCAAAATTAAATTCTTATATTTTTTAAACAATAAATAAATATTTATTTATTGTTTTATTTTATATGCATTATTGCAATTTTTAATATCTCTTTTAAATATTTATTTTAATTTAAAACTATCTTTAAATCTCAAATATATCAAAATTTTATTCTAAAATTAACTAAAAGCTAATTATATAGATTTTTGTTTTCAGAATTTAAAATATTAAAGTCTAAATTAATCTATAAAATTAATAAAATTCGAACTATGAATTGAATATTATTAGTTTTCAATTTATTGCCTTATAGATTTTCAAGGGGGTAAATTAAATAAAATTAATTAAATATAAATTTTATAAATATATTAATACATTTTTTATTTTAATAAATAATTATCTATAAATTAAATAAATTAATAAATAATTTATAGATAATAAATTAATAAGGTGAGATATTAAATGCTATTAAAATGCTAGGTACTAAAATAATAAAAGCTACACAAACAGGTAATAATTTTAATCAACATAAATCAATTAAAGCATCATATCTTATTCTAGGTAAAGTGGCTCTAAATCATACAAACATAAAACAGAATATACATGTTTTTAATCCTAATATTATAGATTGTAAATTAATTACAGAATTATTAATAAATAATTTAGGCATATGATATCCACCTAAAAATAAAATAGAAGTAATACAATTTAATAAAATAATTGAAGCATATTCAGCTAAAAAAAAAAAACAAAAGGAATACTAGAATATTCTGTAAAGAAACCAGTAACTAATTCAGATTCAGCTTCTTGTAAATCAAAAGGTGTTCTAGATGTTTCAGCTAATATAGATATAAAATATAAATATAGGTAATATTATTAATAATACATCTAATAAGTTAATTAAAACATTTAATAGAGTTAATATAAAATTATTTGTATTCATAGATAGATATAATTATCATCTTTATTTATATTTATAAATGATTATATACTTTATTATTTAAATTTCTTTAAATTTTTATTAATTAATTTTAATTAAAGTATATAAAATTGAATTATAATCTTAAATTACAAATTTCAAAATTTTTAATAAATATAAATATTGATTGAAATAGTTAATTATAATTAACAACATAACTTATAAAAATATATATTTTTGTTTTTATAACATAAATTAAATATTTCTTTAAGTAGATTTAAAATATTATATAATAATATTATAATTAATTATATTTAACTTAAGTAAACATAATCAATTATAAGTAAAAGACACTGTAACAATAAATTTATTTTTATATAATCAACTTAATTTAATAGAGATTTATATTAATATTATTTTAAGTAAAATAATTTAATTAGTAATAATGATAGAAGTTAAAATATTTTAACTTTTAAACAAATTGTAGAATATATTTAATTTATTTTAATTAATTAAAATATATTCTCTTTTGAATTCGAACCAAAATTAACACTTTAGAAGAATGCAGTTCTACCATTGAACTAAGAGAATTTATTATTTTTAAAATTATTCTATTTTATATTTAATTCATTTTTAGTTTTGTTTTGTTTTGTACAAATAATTAATAAAAATCTATTAATTAAAAATAATAAATTTAAAGTTAAGAGGGAATTGAATCCTAAATTTATAGATTTTGCAGATCTACTACAGAAACCATCTGTAAACTCAACTCTAATATATATAAGTCTTTTAACTATTTCAAATTTATTTATTAAATTATTATTGTTCTTTTATCTACTTATATAAAAAAAGTTTTAAAATATTATATAATCTAGTTTTAACATAACTGTTTAGTTAGAAATTTATTAATTTATTTATAAATAATAATTATAGTATTAATTATAATTGAAAGATATCGTTATAATAAATATTTAAATTTTTAATATGTTAGAAAGGGGGTAAATTTAATTTAAATAATAATTTGAATAAATTAATTAATTTATTTTTTATTTAATGAAATGAATATAGGTGCAATCATAGATAATAATAAAATAATACTACATATTATTAATAATACAGCAGCATATGTATAAATTAATTGTCCTATAACTTCAATTTGACTAAATGAAATAAATGTAATATCTGCAATATTAGATTGAAAAGTAGTATGAATATTATTAACAAAATTTAATTCATTATTATTTTAAATAAATAAATTAAAAAAAAAAATTATGGTTTATTAATCAGTATATTCTTTATCACTGATTATAAATATTATCTTTTATATTTAAATAATATTATTTATTAATAAAAAGTTAATTTATTTTTATCAATGTAAAAATAAATTCTTTTTATTTTCATAAGTTGATTATTTATTTTGGATATTTGAAAGATTTGAACTTTCATAATTTTTATAAATTGTTTTACCAATTAAACTATAAATCCAGGTTTTATTAATAAGAGTATTAAAGTGTTCCTTCTTTTTTATACAATATATTTTCTAGAAAATATTTAACTGATAATATGTGAATAATAATATATTAAAACAATAATAATAAATAAAGTAAAAATTATAATGAAAATTAATAAGATTCACAATAAATAAAGTAATGGTTTTGTATTAAATTATTAAATTCAATATATTTACATAAATAAGGGTTTTTATATTTATTTACATCTTTTAGATGTAAATCCTTATATTTTGTATTTATAAATATTACTAATATTAAATAAAGAGCTAAAAGTAAAAATCCAGATACAATAAACAATAAACCTAAGAAAAGATCAGAATTATTAAATATTGATTCCACAATAGAATTAGCTACTATGGAATCTGATCCAATATTAATATCTGAAGGAATATTATTTAAATTATTAGAGTCTTGTTCATATTTTTTTACAATTTTTTCAAAAACTTTATAACAATTTTCATTATAATTTTTATCTAATGAACAGTCTTTAAATTCATCTCTAAATTTATCCATATAACTTAATAAATTATTATTTAATTCTTCTTGAATTTTATTTTCTTTCAATAATTCTTTATATTGATTTAAATTTGTAATAGTTTCTTGTTTAATTGATATATTAGGTATTTTATTTATTTCTTTTTTTTAATCAAACATATATTTTAAACTTGCCATAGATAGAACTGTTGTCCCTGTTAATCCATATCTTTATCCTGCTTAGTATTTCCTATAATTCTATTCATTTGAATTTCATCTAAATCGCCTCCTTTTTTAAATAAATTTAATAATTCTTCTTTATTATAGTTAATTAAACAATTTGCTGTTGTTTTAGACATTTTTCATGAAACAGATAATATTGCAGCATAGCTAATAGCTGATAATAAATCATCTAGACTTATAAGCATTTCTGGTCCATTTTTATTTTCTCCCAAAATAGTGCTATTTTCAATATAATGTATATGATCTCTTTTAAAATAAGACTCTAAACTTTTAAAATTAATTTTAATGAGTTAAAATTTATAATTATATTATATATCTAAAAATAAATTAAATATTTATAACCTTATTTAAAATATAAATTTTTATAAGGAAAGTTAAAGAATTATAAAATTTGTATATTCTTATACAAATTTTATAATATACCACAGTTAATAAAAAAAACCAAGCGGATAGGCCTCAGGGCTATCTGCCCATCGGCTAAAAAAAAAATTTTTTTTTATATCTAACCTTATTTATATAGTTCTTTTATAATAAATAAATTTAAGCAATTAAATGATTGATAAAAATAAAAAGTAAATGAATAATACTAAAGAGGATTAAATAATTTGAATTAATAGGGAAGAAAATAAAATTGACTACAATAATTTAAATTATTTAAATAACAAATTAAAAAAGATTTCCAAAATTATATAAAATTAATAAAAATATCATGTTAAAAGTAATTGCAATTAATATCATAAACCAATAATAGATTCTATAATAATTATTTATCCGTTCATTTAAATTTATAAATTTAATTATAAATTTATTAGATATTTTTTTTTGTTAAATAAGGATAAATATATTTTACAGTTAAAATATTATTTATTAATGCTAATATAAAGAAAAGAGCTAATCCATTTAGAAGAATAATACATAAAAATAAACTTTCACTATTAGAAACTGAATCAATATAGTTTAAGTAATCCTTTATTCAATTTATTAAATCCCCTAAGAAAAAACTCCCTTTAAAATCTTTTTGTATTCCAATATCACTAGGTGATGGTGGATTCCCAATATCTAATGATTTAGGAGCATTTCGTAAAGAATTTATTAATAATTCATTTCCTTTTTTTATACCTGTTGAAATACCAGCTGTAAATAAAGTACCTCCTGTTAAAATACTTATTTTACCTATATTACTAGGATTTTTTATAGTTACTGCAACTGTTACACCTTTTCCTATTACTACTACAGAGTTAGATGCTTTATCACCAAATATTTCTAAAGTACTAATAACCTCTTCTCTATTCATTCCCCATATAGTGTCATAATTAGATGAATCTATAAATTTAGTTTCTTTTTTTTTTTTTAGTACTAAATTATTCACTTTTATTTAATTTTCATTTAATGTTGAACTATGTTTTTAAACTATATAAATATAGTTTATATTAATAATATTAAAAATTATATAGATATATTTATTAATTTATATTTCCAAAAAATAATAATACAAGAATAAATATTATATTAAAACTTAAACATAAAATTAAAATAATCCAATAATAAATAAAAAAGTAATTATTTAATTTATTATTAAAAAGATATATTTTTAAAAGATATTTATTTTTTATTTTTTTTAAAATAAAAGGACTTATATATTTAACACCAAAATAATTAAAAATTATAGCAAATGTAAAAAATAATCCTAAAATACTTAATAAACATATAATTATTAATAAATTATATTCATCTGAATATGGAGAATTATTTTGTAAAACATTTAAAATTAATTCTTTAAATTCAAAAAACATATTACATTCTTTAAAATCTGAATCTATTCCAATATTAGTAGGACTTGGTGGATTACCTTCATCTAATTCAGTTGATGCTTCTTTTAATTTTTTAGTTACAATATTACCAAATGTTTTAATTCCTGATGATATTCCTGCTGTTGCTAATCCTCCTCCTATTAATGTTGATGCTTTACTTACATTAGTAGGCATTTTTGCAGCAGCTGCAATAGAAGTTCCTGTACCGATAGCTATAGTAGTCTCTACTGCTGTTTCAGTAAAATTTTGAATCATATCTATTGCTGTAGATCGATCTACTTCAAAAATTGATTTTTTTTCTAAATTATTTTCAAAATAAGTTTCTTTTTTATTTACATAAGATTCCGAAGATTCTATATTATTATCTAAATTATTTTTAATAAATTCAGATTCAGATTCTGAATCATTATTTTCT
>JANBOI010000015.1:0-36224 GCA_027595825.1 Coemansia biformis
GCAAAGAGCACGAGGGGCGCGCTGTTTACCAGTGTGACCAGGTGCTCAAGCGCGGTTGTCCGTGTGTAATACGGCTTTGGATCAGGTTTGGGTATGATGGCGCTAAAGGCCGTCGATGGACGCCGACCAGCCGACATTTGCGGGCCCGGGTATTGTTGGTGGGGGGAGGATGCTGAGACTGCGAGAGGGTGAAAGAGTGTGAATTAGTAAACATGCAGCTACTAGACAATGCTTGCGCTGGGCTCGATTGGCGGAGCTGTATTAGTGACACCCCCCGGGCGGGACAGTCGACTATGGCCGCAGGGTCTCGTGCCCAGCCAGTCGGAGAGCGAATACAGCTCGTCCCTCTTGCTCACAGCACAGGCGCTCTACCGTTTGAAGCCGTTGCCGGGCTTCTCGCTGTACACCATATCGCTGCTCCCTGTGTCTATGGACACGTTGTCGGGCGGGCCTTCATAGAGCGGCGGCAGATCGTAGTCGGCGATATTAGTGTGTAGCGCGAATGCGGCGGGATGCACTTGCGATGCGTGTGTTGCACATCCGAGCTCTGTTTGGAACATCGCGTGGACCTGTGCGCGTCCGACTGGGTCGAGTGGTTTCTCTCCGGGCTTTGGCTTCCGGCACGTGAAGAATAGAATGACGGAGATTATCAGCAGCCCGGCGACTGGCACGCAGACTGCAACGATGATGGTGTTCCGCTGCGATAGTCCTCCGCTGGCGACTGGCTGGTTGCTGCCGTCTACCCCTTCGGAGTGTCCGGGCTCCCCTTGGCCGTCTGGCCCGTAGGTGATCTGCATCCCGCCGGTGACGATGGGCATGTTGACGCCGCCTGGCCCATCATGGTAGTCAGAGCCGGACGCGCTGCCCGACCTAGAAGAGTGGCTACTCCGGCTCGAGCTGCCTTTGCTGCTACTACGGCTCGAGCTGCTGCCGCCGTTGCTGCTTCCATTGCCGCCGCCATTGCCGTTGCCATTGCCATTGCCGCCGCCATTGCCGCCGTTATCGCCGCCGTTATCGCCACCGTTATCGCCGCCGCCATTGTTGTTTCCCGGGTTGGAGCCGCCCGACGACCCGTCTTGCATGGGTGCATCCCGGTAGACGTTGCCGGTGACAATGGACGATACGCTCCTCGTCCCGTTAAAGTTGTTGACGGCCATTTGGTACGATGAGCTAAAGCTGGAGTAGCTGGCGCTGAACGTCTTGCCGCCAATATCAAAGTCGCGGTTCAGGACGGACCGTATGTAGCCAATGTATCTCGACAAGAGAACAAAGTAGCTTCTCTGGGCCGAGTACTTGCATAGATCACCGCCGCCGTTCACGGGAGTGTGGCTATAAAAGCCGAGCAAGTAGGCCTTGTCGCCCAGGATTCCGTAGTAGACGCCATAGGAAACAGAGCACGACGTTAGATCCGAGCTCGGCGAGTTTGCTGTTAGCTGGTTGCACGCCATGTCGACTCTGTTGACCGTGTACAGCGGCGACATATCCCTGCATGTCGCATCGTTGAGATCGCTGGACGAGACAAAGTTCACCTGGTTCCATTTTTTGCCCGACGTATCGGCCAGCGACCGCTGACCATATCCGACATCGTCCCAAGAGTAGTTCACTACCGGCGCCACCGGGACCTGCTGCGAGAGGGATCCGCGCGAGTTGTACTGGAGGATGGCGAGGTTGTTGGCCAGTGACGTCGACTTGAAGTTTGGATGGACTGTGACGACCTCGACCCTGTAGTTGGCTACCTTGCTGCTGTCGCCGGCGCCGTCCAGGTAGACCTTGTATGTGGTTTGCGGGTCCAGCCCGCCGCTGCCGGTGAAGTCGAGGCAGCTGGCGGCAACGACGGCGGCCTTGTTGTCGATGACTGCCAGTTCGCACGAGGACATCATACCGTTTTTGATGAGCACGCCGCCGACTGCACCCTGCACGGTGGACCGCGAGTCCCGCTTGAAAAGGGACCAGCCGTTTACACTCGGCAGCGCAGAGATGGCGCAGAGCAGCGCCACCCGCTGAAGGAGCCTCATAGTTGTCAGAGTCCCTCCTGTGTCTATAGCACTATTAACAGAGTATCGTGGCGGTAATGGCGGAGACGAGTAGGACAGACAAGTGCCGAAGAGGCGGAGGCGCGAGCGCAGAAGAGATTTCAAGGCTCACGGGAGGCCCACCCCGCGCGAAATCGCCCACAAAGAAGTGCCTTAAAAGAAGGATGTACCGAGCCGCCTGCAGCTCGTCACCCCCCGCTTAACGCTGGTTCCCAAATTTACTTTGGCCCGGGCAGATCGACCGTGCATTGCAGCCGGGGCCGTAAATCCCACCACACGATGCCCTTCGCGTGCGCTGTATTCACAAAGGCAGCCCCGCCCCTTCCACGCCAATCGCCCAAAGGGCACCAAAGAGGGCCCAATGCCTTCCCGCCTGCCTATTTCCGGTACGGCCAGCCCCCCGCCCTGTGCTTTGTGGATGTGTGCGGGCTTTGTACCTGGGCGACCAGCCGACTTGGCGCTGAGTGGGCCGCACGAGTCGACGCAAACGGGAAGCTCCAGCAGGGCCGATTGCCGCACCCGCCACGGAAGGCTGCGTCAGGCAAGGCAGCAGAATCGGCTCTGCACCTTGGCGCCGCTGCCATGCTTTCCAACCGCCACAGCCCGGCCTGTTATGCAGCTGGCACGCCGGTCCCCAGGCGGTGGGCGTGGAGCGGCGACCGCGAGGCTCCCAGCGGATCGTCGTAGAGCGGCGGGAGGTCGTGATCTACGCTCTCGGATGGCTGGCTCTCCCCCCGCACTGCGCTTGGGTCCTGGCGAGTGGAACTATTCTCGTCAACTCTATGCCAGCGCAGGTTTGCACAGTGAGCATGACACAACGCACCGTGGTGGTGTAGGCGTGTCTCTTTTGCTAGGCGGCTTGTGGTAACTCTGGCCTCTTCAGATAAATGTACAGACATTTATTGCAAATAGCCAAAGCAAAGCCATGGCATTTCCAAGAACCGTGGTGCACTGTCCATCATTGCAAATAGTGACATCCAATGGCCACGATGCACACGCTGAAAGGAAGGTATCTAAACTATGCCTTTGCATCGCTGCCGCCCTTCTCGTCCTTGCTGTCTGTTGCTTGGGTACTGAACCGTGGCTGCAAGGGTGGGTTTGCTGGTGGATCCTCGTAGAGTGGCGGCAGATCATCAGTATTAGCAAGCTGAGCAACGTCAGATGACAGCGCCCGAAGCACCTGTACGTTATAGCCGGATTCAGTCACAAACATAGCCTCCACTTGCTCGGCAACAATAGGATTCACGGTTCCCTGTGAGTGCCACCGCCGCCGCCGCCGCCACTTGACCACATACAGCACAGCAGCGCTAATCAAAAGCAGTCCACCCACCGAGACGCAGGCAGACACAATGATTTTGTATTTCCGCGACAGCCCGCCGCTGCTGCCTTCCACAGAATCAAGGCCACTGTTGGCTTCGCTGCTGGAAGCCGAAGACATCTCAGTATTGGCTTTGTTGTATTTGTAGAGGTCGCCAGTCAATATCGCACGATCCTTGTCGGGAGGAGGAACCTCTAGATTAAACTCTGGGGGAACGTTGCTGTTGTTGGTATAGAAGATGTCCGCGCCAATATCAAAACTGCGTCCAATAATATTCATCACGTACGTGACGTATCTGCTGGCAAACATGTGGTAGTTGCACATCACATTGTAGTTGCAAAAATCGGCACCTCCTTGGATGAACGTGTGACTATGCATACCAAGCATGTAGTACGAGCCCTTGAACACTCCATACAGCACTCCATACGGTACCGCGCAGCTTGAAGAATCTACCGATGCCACCCCTGTTGAATAATCCGAGGACAAAACGTAGCCCGAAAGCCCGACCGCCATATTGGACAGCCTCTGGCACACGCTGCGAGCATCATCTGGGCTATAAATGTAGCTTTTCCGCGCTGCCCACCTCATCGTCTTCATATCCGTCAATATGTTTCTCTCGTAAACAACCATATCCCACTTGGCATTCGGCACCGAGGCATAAGAGTTTTTCCACGTTATACTGCCTTCCGAGTTGTACTGAAGTATCGCAATATTGTTGGCAAGTGTCTCTGGATTATAGTGCACATAAACCGTGGCGTTCTCAACACGGTATTTAGCTGCCTGACCGTCGAGTCCAGAATCGAGATAGACGTCATAGGTGGAGCTTGAATCAAGCTTCCCATCGCCACTATAATCCAAGCAGGTGGCTGCAACTGTGGCGGCCTTGCTGTCGATAACGAGTAGGTTGCATGATGTGGGGCTGCCGTTCTTCACTAGCACACCGCCCTTGTAGTCCAGTATACCGGAACAGGGAAGCGCAGTGAGTGCGCAGAGAATAACGGCAGAGTAAAGACGCCCCATTGCCGGCCACCCCCGCTTTAACTCTGCTGCTGTGGGGGGGGGGACTAACGAGAACAGGCGTCTGCAACAAAACAATAGCAAAACAGGGGGATGCAAGAAAGGAGGATGACAATGGCAGGCGCTCGCCTGGAAGCGGGCCCCGCTGAGGCTTATGTATGGCCCAAATGGTCCCGGACGTCCGTCTCCCCCCCACCCACATTCTGCGCAAAGGCTGTCTTCCTAATGCAGGCGGCTGCAGATCCAGGCAAGGCAACTGCCTGGCCGATGTCCACGCGTATGCAAGGTTTCTGCCCGTCCCACCCCCACTTGCAGCGAGACACGGGCATAGACATGCCGATCGCCGAATGAGGAGACACGGCTGGATGCCAATGGATACCCTTTTGGCTTAGTTCTGTTTCCGATTACCAGCCGCGTATCAAGATTAAAAGACGCATTCTCCTTTTACGCACTGACGAGCGTCCATCTTTGGGGCAGGAAAAGAGAGCCACTTCCGCATCACTGGCGGCGGCATGTGTTGGGTTCATCAGCAGAGAAAGGGGGAGGGAAAAGGAGTAATGGAAAAAGTTCGTTAGTGAAAGGCACACGAGGGTAACGGAGTGGGGGCACCGGCTGGTACTCGCCACTCGCCCACATGGCAGCGGTCATCAATCGGCTCGCTTGTAGTAGGCATAGCGGAGCCAGTAGTGGTCAAACTCGTATAGCACGCGATCAACCAGCTTGTATCCATCGATAGGGGCAAACGACGGAGGGGCCATATCGTTTGCCAGCTGGATAGCAGCCTTTGTCAGTCCTTCTTTAATGCCAGAAGCGGACTGTGCTGCAGCGACTAGTGCCGACTCGGCAGTCTGGAACTTGCCGGAATCCGTACGAGCCTTGAACACGGTGGCGGTTACAAACTGTGGACCAAATACGGCAGCGACCTTTTCGACAAGGGCCTTTATCGCTACTGGGTCGCGCAGATCGAATGCATCATCATCAGAGATATTCGTTTCAAAACTTGCATATGAGCAATGTTGCTCGGGAGTTACATGGATAGTGTAGTAGCCCTCCCCCTGGAGCCCGTTGAGAGAGAACCCGCACGGCGCAAAGAGATGCGAGTCGCTGGAGGAGGCAGGGTAGATTGCCGAAATACCCGTGGCCCTCTCCACCGCCTTGCCGCCCGCCGGTCCCTCCTCGCTGCTCACCCCGCCCAAGTGCATGTGGCGCATGCGCTCGGGGTCCAGTCCCGTCATCAAAATTTCCACAGTTACATCGGCCTTTGCTCCCGCCGCCGGCATCACTCCAAGCATAGTCGCCCGCGAGGAGCAGCGGCTGAGCGCGGGGCTCCCGGCCATTGGCGATCCCGCGACCGAGTTGTTCAGGGTCGCGTCCGCCGAGCGCTGGTCGTCGGCCAGCCCCTGGGGTGGCTCGTGGGGCCCGCTCAGGTAAGCGTGCCAGTGATCGCCATTGGTCTTTCCAATCATATAAGCGGCACCGTCGGGGAAGCGAGCGTCCAGATAAGCAACCTCGGACGTCCACGACTGGTGCAGCTCCACCTGCTCGGCGGGGAACATAAAGTTCTTGCGCGAGTAGAAGAACTGGTAGACGCCGTCCACGCCCAGATACGCTTTGGCGATCTGGAGAATACGAGGGACCGCGTAGAGCAGAGTGGTGGTTCCGCACGTCTTGAGCACCAGCTTGTGCGGGTAGACAAAGAACGACGACTCGCTCAGGAGATACGAGTCCAGGTACTCGTTGCACAGCGTGCTGAGCACCTGGCAATGGACAAGTTCCAGCATCCGGCGCCACTCAGCGCGGGGCACCAGTCTCAGCCCGCTGCGTTGCTCGAAGAACTCGTCCTGGTCCTCGTCGCTGGGGAGCGTGGAGCCCGACTGGCCAACAACATGCTGCACGGCCTCGGGCCTCGGTGCAAACCACATCTCCAGGAGCTTCTCGGGCCCCTCAAAGGCCCCCGTGTACCCATCGCTGTGCGTGCCATTATTGCTACACGTCGCACTACACGGCTTTGGGTTGGTTCCCGCCTCGCTATTGAGCATATTACCGGTGGCGTCCACGGCGTACTGGACGCCACCGGCGGTCAGCGAAGATGGGGGGCGCGTCATCGGTGTAACTGGGGCGGGGCTCGCGGCGACTTGCTGGCGCTTGGGGACGGGGCGGCGGGGGAGGTGCCTACGACACTATTACGAGTGAGGACACGGCAGGCGGAGAACGTGAAGAGAAAGACAGGGGGGGTCCAGGCACATCTCGCCCCCTTGGGAAGCCCCGCCACCCGTCGGTTCGTTGGGGAAGATGAAGGACTTTGCCGCCCAGCAGCCGAGGCGCCCCTGTGGGCCGACCAGCGCCTGTCCCCCCGGTTCCGTGCCAACTCGCCGCTGCCCCCCCCCCGCGCACGGCCGCGCTAATCTCTAGAACCGGCGGCCTGCCCAGCCCAGCCTAGCAGTCCCCGAAAAGCACCACCCGCCAGCGCTCTAGCCCATGACAGCCGCCCACGTGATACTGGCCGTGGATTTCCGCGTTGCCATGCGCGGGGGCAGCATGGAGCGTGTCACCCACCCAAAGGCAACATGCAGCCCCGGGGCGGGGCTGACGAAACTGGTGCATTAATGGAGTCGATGGAGATGAAATCGGAAGGGGAGGCAAAGAGCTCCCAGCTGCGCAAGCCGGCTTGCGCTAGTCGAGGGCGGGAGGGGGTTGGTCAGAGTGCCACAACCCAGACTGCCGCTGCGACAGCCAAGAGCGACAGCCGCGAGCCACTGGAGGCACCGCCCAAGTCGACTGGCTCGGTGTCGTTTCCCTCCTGCCCGCCATGGCCATTGCTGCCCAGGGACGAAACATCCTCGCCGCTGGGCTGATCACCTCCATCGCGAGATCCATCCACGAGCACCGGTACGTCTTCCGACGGCTCCAAGCGCTCAGCGGATGCGGGCTCGGCTTGGTCGATTGGGAGTCCCGGTTGCTGCTCGTCGTGGTCGTTGGTGGCTGCTGGTTGCACGGTCATGCTGTTGACTGCCAAAAGCCCACCGTGGCCCATGTGTGCCGACTCTGAGTGGGCACTATCCTCGTTGGCACCGGCATCAAACATCGCCATACCCTCGGGCCAATGAGTGGCTGTGAATGCTGGTGGGCTGTTTCGTACATGGAGTGGCAGGACCATGTCTGGGGTTGTCCCGTGTGGAGTTGCGCCGCATGAGCTAACGAAAGATGCCGCCAGGACGGCCGCTCCGAACATGTGCTTGGCGTGCATTGCAAAGAGTGTGTGGGGGGAGGGAGGTGATGTGGTGTGTGGGTGGGCAGTCCCAGTCGGATCGGAGCGGGGGGGGGCCTTATAGCGGCACCCGCGTGCCAGAAGAGGAGGCCTTCGCGCTCCATTCGTCATTTGTCGATTGAAAGTCGGCGCACAGTAACGCCAGCGGGGAGGGACTGGCCGCGGCAAGGCGTAGTTGAGCAGTTATCCATTATTCCAATGTCCCTCCCTCAACCCGCTGGGCAATGGCGACATTGTTCCAGCTCTGGTCCACCTTTTTGCCGTGGTTGTCACAGCAACATGATCGGTCTTGGTGTGCGACACGAGCGCCATTGTCGGACGAGTGCAATCTCAAACCACGCTCAATCGTCTAGCTGGCCCCCCTCGCTTGTCGAGCCACACAGTCCAGTTCGCGCACTCTGGCGGCGCCCGACATCCGCCCCCCCCCCCCGAGACAACGCAGGCCGTCCACCACAGCAACAAAGACGCAATTTAGTATGAAAAGAACGGACGTATCAGTGAATGGCGGGAAAGTGTATGCACATGTTGTGGAGCGGCATGGCCGTTGCGGCTCAGTCCTGGTGGTGGAGCGGAATCATCTCCTCGATGCCCTCGGGGTCCACGCGGGCGCGCCACTTGATGTTGGTCGGGAACGCTGGGCTGCAAAGCGCCGCCGCCCAGTTGCTGAGGCACGACCCCTTCGAGTACGGGCTCTTCATGGTAAAGAACAGAGGCGTCCGCCGGCTGGACCCGTCGCTGTTCGCGTGGCGGGCCCCGAGGACCTCGTGCGTGGTCATGTTGCGGCTGATGAGCACTGTGTGGTACACAAACAGCCCGCTCACCATCGACGTGGTCAAGAACACGTATATCAGCAGCGCCAGCACCACCGGGTGGTGCCTGACGCTTTCGCCAAACGTCCGCCGGTACTCGCTGGCGTTCTCCGGCCGGTGCAGCGGCAGAATCAGCCGCACCAGGCAGAACGCCATGATGTACAGCGCCAGCAGCGTCAGCACCAGGAGGAACGCGTAAAAGTACCGGTAGTTGCGCCGCCCCACGCACGCGTTCAGCCACACGCAGTGGTGGTCCGAGTTCTCGACGCAGTTGTCGCAGAACCGACAGTGCGACGCGCGCGGCGGCCGGTAGATCCGACACGTGTTGCAGTACTTGAGCCGCACCATCGCCCCGTTGATCTTCACCACCTTTGTCGACGGCGGGTACATCAGATACGGCGTCGTCGCCGAGTTTCGCGCCCTGGGCGCTTGCGGGTCGTACACGCTCAGCGGGCCGTCCTCGTCGCCCGGCATGCCGATCTGCACCCACGGCGGCGGAAGCTTGCTGTAGTACTGCAGCGGCGGCCGCTTGCTGCGCCGCAGAATCCCGTGCGGCCCTGGCGCCAAGAGCGCAGCCTCTGCTTCTGCACGACCATGGGCCTCGGGGCCGAGACTGCTGCTGCTGCTGGACGCCCGGCTGTCGCCACGGCCCGCTGCCTGAGGGGGCGGGCGCATCAGCGGCGCGGCGGCGTCGTGCTCGGCGTTGACGTCGACCGTGTAGCTGTCTGGCGGCGCCATCGCGTCGAGGTTGCGCGGGATGACGCCTGGGTCGGTAAAGGACGTCATCAGCATGGAGGCGAACGACTGCGCGGCCAGGTAGATAAAGACGAGCACCGTGACAAGGTGGATCTCGGTCCACATGTACGGGCAGACAAAGATGGCAAACACGACGACGGGCGCAATGACCATGGCCAGCGCCATGAGGAACGGCGCAGGGCGGTTGCCCGTCATCAGCCGGCCGCCGCACGGGTGCCAGTTGAGGTGGTCGTAGAGCTTGTAGATCGGGACCTTGCGTCGCGTCCGGTCGCTGGTGAACCGCTGCGGGTGCTTTTCGTACGTTGCGTCATCCACGGGCTCGTACATGCCGATGGGCTGCGGCTTCTGGAACGGTGCCTTGTGGTGCGCCGGGTGCCGCGACGCCGTTGCCGCTGTGTCGTCGCCGCTGCTGTTGCGCGCGTGGCCCGCTGGCGCACGGCCGTCGTCGTGCACCCCCACCGACGGGACGTTCTCGTTCATCGACATGCGCATGACTGTCTTGCGCTGCGGGCCAAGGAACTGGATGCTGCTCCGCGCGTTGCCGCGCCCGGGATCCGCCGCGGGCTGCGCGGCTGCATACAAGACCGGCGAGGGGCTGCTGCTATCCGGGTCGCTGCTGCCCGTGGGCGACGCAGGCGGGAGCTGCGGGCTGGGGAGCGCCGCTCTGGCGGGCGACGCCAGCGGCGAGCGAGTGGTGCTCTCGGCATAGCGGCGCTGCCCGTCGGCCGCGGGTGGGGCTTGGGGCAGCGGCGGCACCGGCGGCTCCCGGAGCGGCACCCGCGGCCGCCTGTCGTCGCTGGCTGCTGTGCTCGGCTTGGAGGCCGTGTCGCGGCCCTGCTCGCACTCCTGCGAATGCGGCCTGCCCACGGCCCGCTTGGCCGCCTCCACCAGAGTCCGCGGCGTGTACGGTCGCCGGTCTGCTCCGCTGCCGGCTGTGTCGCGCGACGTCCGCGAGGGCACCAGCTGCACAATCGTCGGCCGGTGCTGGTGGTCGAGGTCCTGCTGCCGCAGAGCCTCTGCACCGCCGTCCATTATCGCAGTATTGTGGCTTTTGTTGGTTGTTCTTGCTTTATCGCCCGGGCAGGCGGCCGCCGGCGCGCGTGTGCCGGGCTACGCGGCTGGCGTGGAGCGTGAATGAGCGGTGGTGAACGCACGGGCGGAGAGGGGCGGTGCCTCTCGCACACTTGGATGCGCGGGCGCAAGCGGGGGGTGGGCCTAGTCGCGGAAGGGGCCAGCCGCAGGGCGTCGGGGGGTGCGTGAATAGAGTACAGGAACAGCGAGGGAGGGGCGCGGAACGAAGGAGGGGAGCAGGCGAAAAAGGGCGCGCGTCGCCGAATTGGGAATGCGGCGGAGCCAGGGCCTCGAAAACAAGAAAGAGAGGGCGAAAGAACCGCAACAAAGGGGGTTGCGACACCTCCAGACCCAGAAAGCAAAAGTAACACGCTGGGCCGATCGGGGGCGCGACAGGCGCCTGGCGCGCGCGTATAGTGCATGCGCAGGCCAGCCCGGCGACAGAGCCAGCAGCGCGCTGGCATGGCAGGGCAGCGCGACCCCCCGCTAACGACGGCAAGTGCGACCACAATCGACGACATGAGCAGCGCTCCGCTGTAGCAGACAACCGGCGCGCGCAACGTGTGCCAACTGCCTTGGCTGCGTTCTCTTCCTGCTCCGCCACCTCATTTCGCCGCATGCGAGTAACATCGCTGCTTCGAGCTCCGCTGCTGTCTATAAACATGGCACGGGGCCCACATATCGCTGCCGGCATGGAGGCCAAGCCGGCGACGGTGCCGCTTGAGCTGCGGCCGTACCAGCGCGCGTGCATCGAAAAGTGCCTGAAGGAGCTTGGCAACGGCGTGTGGCGGCAGGCGGTGTCGCTGCCGGTCGGGAGCGGCAAGACGGTGATATTCTCAAACCTCATACAGCGGATGCCGGCGCCGACGCCCGAGGCGACAAAGACCCTGGTCCTCGCGCACCGGGAGGAGCTGCTCGTGCAGGCGGCGCAGCAGATCAAGCGCGCGTCGCCGCACCTGGAGGTGCACATTGACCAGGCACGGCGCGTGGCCAGCCCGGCAGCCGACGTGGTGGTGGCCAGCGTGGCCACGCTCGGGCGCAAGGACAGCGCGCGCATTCGGCGGCACGACCCGGCGCGCTTCAAGTGCATCATCATCGACGAGGCGCACCACGCGGCCGCCGAGTCGTACGCCCGGATCCTTGAGTACTTTGGACAGTGCGGCGGGGGCGCCGAGCACCGGATGCTGGTGTGGGGGTGCTCGGCCACGCTGTTCCGCCACGATGGCCTGGCGCTGAAGGATGTCTTTGACGAAATCGTCTTCGAGAAGAGCTTCCTGGAGATGATCCGCGAAGAGTGGCTCGCAAAGTTGCGCGTAACCACCGTGAGGACATCGTGCAGTCTGGACGGCGTGCGCACCCAGGCAGGCGACTTTTCCGTCTCGCAGCTGTCCAGCAAAGTCAACAGCGAGGAGCGCAACAAGGCGGTGGTGGTGGCGCATGCAACGCTTGCCAAGGACCGCCGGAGCACCGTGGTCTTTGCCGTCGATATTGCCCACGCCGAGGCGCTGCGCGACACGTTTGAGAGCCACGGCACGCGTGCCGAGGTAATCGTGAGCACGACGCGGGCGGATGCCCGCGTGCGCATTCTGGACGAGTTCCGCGCAGGGAAGCTGCCAGTGGTCGTCAACTGCGGCATCCTGACCGAGGGCACGGACATCCCCGTCATCGACTGCGTGATGCTGGCGCGGCCCACGCGCAGCTCCGTGCTGTTCCAGCAGATGCTTGGCCGCGGCATGCGCCTGTCGCCGGGCAAGGAGGACTGCCTGGCCATCGACTTTGTTGACGCGTTCAAGCGCTCGATCATGCAAATCACCATCCCCACGCTGCTCGGGCTCAGCCCCTCGGCGCTCTTCAACAAGGCGGACGTCCTGGACATTGCCACGGGCAAAGTGGGCGACATCCCAGAGCACCCCGTCGACGAAATACATCTGACTCCCGAGGAGAAGTTGATACTCAAGTTTGACAAGTACATCGCCGATTCGAGCCCTACAGACGGCATCACCACGCTGGCCCAGATTGGCTTCAAGGCGCAAGTCCACTTGAACCCGCTGCGCTTTTTCGAGATTGGATCGCAGTCGCAGGGCACCCTTGCCACCGACCACCACGCTCAGCTGGAGCGCATGTCGTGCGGCGCCGCGTGGGGGCTGCGCTCGATTAGCTCGCTGGCGTGGCTATGTCTGGAGCCGGACCGGTTCATGGTCTCGGTCCGCGACATCAAGGTCTACGTCCACCGCAACACCGACACGGGGCGGTGGAGCGCGGGTATACGCAGGCCCATTGGCAAAGCGAAGTACCACTCCAAATCCACGTTCTATACGTCGGTGTCGCGCCTCGATATGGACGCAATCAGCCTGGAGCAAGCGGTCCGCGGGATCGAGACTATGCTCAAGTCAGTCGTGCCCATGAACAGTTTGAAACTCGCGCGATGGGATGCGCCTTGGCGCGGCCAGCCGCCGACGGAAGCCCAGATCAAGAACCTCAGACGCATGGGATTCGCCCTCCCAGACGATGCCGACAAGTGGACCGACCCGGAAGTCCACCGAAAGGGCGCGAAGATCACGCGCGGCGCTGCAGCAAACCTCATCGACTGCGCCATGAACGGCGGCCTGCGCGCTTGGAAAGACTACGAAGTAGCCAAGGCCCGCGTGGCCAAGAGCGAGGGCGACAAGCTGGCCGAAGTGCTAAAGAATGCGCTGTGGATTTCGCCCACGAGCGACGCCCGCCAGCATTCCAGAGACTCTGACCCGCCTTCCAGAGACTCCGACCCGCCTTCCAGCGACGCCCGCCCAGCCACTCCTGTCGCAAGCTGACGGCCGTATCCGCACGGACCTGGCTACCGCAGATCCCCACGCTCCCCTCAGCCCGGCAAGCGGCGATTGGGCCGCGGCCACCAGTCGATGCGTGGGAAAGTGGAGCTTGTGCGCGTATCTCACTCCCAGAGTCACGCCCTCCCCCTCGGAAGCGCTACGGCGCTTTCCTTCTTCCTTGGCCATCTGTCAGAACCTTTCAGTACCTTTTATTCCTGTGCTCCAAGCGCCCAGCCGCGTTCCTATCCCACACCCGCCCTCCTCCAGATCCGCCTCTGCCGAGAATGCTGGGCCGCGCACTGACCATGTCCGCTCGCGCTGCGACCATGCGCAACCTGGTATGTCTGGCGGAAAGTGAGGGCCCAGCGCGTCGGCATCCCAACCCCCCTGTGCTGCGGACGTCTGTACTGACACCGCTGTCGTGCCACTCCTTTGTAGCTGCGTGCACGGGTGGCGCCTATGAGCACGTACAATAGCGCGGTTGCGGGGCTAAGTTCCGAGCAGGAAGAGTTCCGCGAGGCCGTGTCGCTTTTTGCACAGCGCGAGCTGGCACCGCGGGCGGCCGAGATTGACCGCGACAACTCGTTCCCTATGGACATGTGGAAGCGGTTTGGCGACATGGGTCTTTTGGGCGTGACTGTTCCAGAGGAATACGGCGGTGTCAACATGGGGTACCTAATGCACACAGTCGCAATGGAGGAGATCTCGCGAGCATCCGGGTCAGTGGCGCTGAGCTATGGCGCACACTCGAATCTGTGTGTCAACCAGATCAATCGCCATGGAACGGAGACGCAAAAGGCAAAGTACTTGCCTGGTCTGATTTCTGGTGACCATGTGGGTGCCCTGGCAATGTCGGAGCCCGGAGCTGGGTCCGATGTAGTTTCCATGCGCTTGCGTGCGGACAAGAGCGGCGACCACTACGTGCTCATTGGGAACATTATGTGGATCACCAACGGGCCCGACGCTGATACTTTGGTTGTGTACGCCAAGACCAACATGGACACCAACGAGATCACCGCATTTATTGTCGAAAAGGGCTTTGCCGGCTTTAGCACGCACCAGAAGCTGGACAAGATGGGCATGCGCGGGTCCAAAACCTGCGAGCTCGTGTTCGAGGACTGCAAGGTGCCTGTTGAGAACGTCCTCGGCAAAGTTGGCCGCGGCGTCTATGTCCTTATGTCGGGGCTGGACTACGAGCGCCTGGTTCTCTCCGGCGGCCCGCTCGGCCTTATGCAGGCCGCAATGGACACCGCCTCCCAGTACGTTCATGAGCGCAACCAGTTTGGCGTCCCAATCGGTACCTTTGAGCTGATGCAGGGCAAGCTGGCCGACATGTACACCAAGCTGAACGCATCGCGCGCCTACGTTTATGCCGTCGCCCGCGCCTGCGACCAGGGTCGCGTCAGCAGCAAGGACTGCGCCGGCGCTATCCTCTACAGCGCAGAGCGTGCCACCGAGGTCGCCCTTGATGCCATCCAGTGCCTGGGTGGCAACGGCTATATCAACGACTACCCCACCGGCCGCATTCTGCGCGATGCCAAGCTCTACGAGATTGGCGCTGGCACCAGCGAGATTCGTCGCATGCTGATCGGTCGCGCGCTCAACAAGCAGTACCTGAGCTAGCCCCTTCCTCTCCATTATCGGTCCTTGTGTCTGAAGCCGCACAATTCCACTCTCGCTCTTTCCTCTCGTTTGTGCAGGGCCCACCCACCCCCAGAACACAGAGCTGCGAAAACAAAGTAAAACTAGTAGCTAAAACGGCCTACATCCGCCAGTAGAGGTGGGTGTGGCCGGCACAACAGCAGCGGGCGCTGGTTGGCGGCTGCCTCCAACCACCCCATCTCTGGCCTCACTCGTCGTTGTCGTCTTCAGACTCCTCATCCTCAGGCTCCTGATCCGCCGCCGGCTCGACCGCCTCACGACGGGCATAGTACTCGGCAATGATCTTCTGGGGGATACGGTTAAGCATCTCCTTGGGGAAGATGCGCAGGAGCGACCACGCCAAGTCCAGCGAATCAAAGATGGTGCGGTTCTCATACGCTCCCTGGGCAATAAACGTGCGCTCAAACTTGTCCAAAAACTCGAGCGCCAGCTTATCCTCCTGCGACAGTGCCTCTTCGCCCACCACCGCCTTCATCGCCGCCGCATCGCGCCCGATTGCATACTTGGCGTACAGCTGGCTCGACACGTCGCCGTGGTCATTGCGCGTCAGCCCTTCGCCAATTGCAGACTTCATCAGCCGCGACAGCGATGGCAGCACGTTGATAGGCGGGTAGATCTGCCGGTTCGACAGCTGGCGGTCAACGTAGATCTGGCCCTCGGTAATGTATCCCGTCAGGTCAGGGATCGGGTGCGTAATGTCGTCGTTGGGCATCGTCAGAATTGGAATCTGCGTGATGGACCCGTTGCGTCCCTCCACCCGGCCCGCGCGCTCGTAGATGGTCGACAAATCCGTGTACATGTATCCGGGGTACCCGCGCCGCCCAGGCACCTCCTCGCGCGCCGCAGACACCTCGCGCAGCGCATCCGCGTACGAGCTCATGTCGGTCAGGATCACCAGCACGTGCTTTTCCAGTTGGTACGCGTAGTACTCGGCCGTTGTCAGCGCCAGCCGCGGTGTGATGATGCGCTCGATGGTCGGGTCGTTGGCCAGGTTCAGGAACAGCGTCACCCGCTCCAGCGACCCGTTCTCCTCAAAGTCCTGCTTGAAGAACCGCGCCGTCTCCATGTTCACCCCCATCGCCGCAAACACGACCGCAAAGTTCTCCTCGTGTCCATCGTGCACGTCCTTGGTCACCTTTGGCTTGACCAGCCCCGCCTGCCTCACAATCTGCGCCGCAATCTCGTTGTGCGGCAGCCCCGCCGCGGAGAAGATCGGGATCTTTTGCCCGCGCGCAATCGAGTTCATCGTGTCGATGGCCGATATGCCCGTCTGGATCATCTCCTCGGGGTAGATCCGCGAGTACGGGTTGATGGGCATCCCGTTGATGTCCAGGTAGTCCTCGGCAAACACCTTGGGGCCGTTGTCAATCGGCTTGCCCGACCCGTTAAAGATCCGCCCCAGCATGTCCTCCGACACCGGCATCTTCAGCGTGTCTCCCGTGAACTCCACGCGCGTCGCCTTTGTGTCCACCCCCGTCGTCCCCTCAAACACTTGCACCACCGCCCGCTTGCCCTGCACCTCCAGCACCTGGCCCGCGCGCCGCGACCCGTCGGGCAGCGTCAGCGTCACGATCTCTGAGAACTTGGGCGACTTTACATTGTCCAGGATGACCAGCGGCCCGTTGACGCCCGCCACCGTTCTGTAGTCTACCGAGCACAGCGCCGAGCAAGGAGGCCAGAATTCGCGAGAGGTGAGCGCCCGAATCCGCCGCCAGGCTGCTCCAGCCGTGGAGGAGGGGCCTCGAGCTGCTTACCAATGGTGGGCTTGACGCGGTAGTCCTGGACTATGGACGACGCGTTGATTGCCGCGGCCGCATTCACAGCAAAAACGTCGCTAGATGAAGCCATGCCGTTCGTCGCGCAATGGGGAATGTGGTGGATTAGCAGAGTTGGCCGAGAAGGAAGCGTGTAGCGATTGGAGATGCCCCGTGTTTCGTCTTGCAAGAGCAGCACCAAGCAACACCGAAACCAAATGCAAGAGCGAGAGCGAGAGTGCCCGTGCTACGACGAGCTTGGGAGCGCAACCGAGCGCCCCCCCTCATCCGCGCAAAGCCGCACCAGCTCCAGCAGCTCAAGCTGCGCAATCGCTCTGAAGGCGGGGCCAATCAGCGGCTGCGCCTGCGAGTGTTACTCCTGCCCCCGGCCGCAAAGAGGTACAGCCTGCTGCACGAAGCGGCGGGTCCGGAAAGCGCGCGGCTCCACGCCAGAACCACCTCGCTGCGCTGATCCCAGCTGCCGCTCACAGCAAGCAGCGGGTCAAAGGCGACGACCCGAAAGTCAGCTCCCATGGAGCAATGTTTCAACGTTGGAATCACACAGTCATGCAGAGAATAGTGCACGACTTCTACATGCACCAGTGCACCAGCGTCGTGCTCAGCAGGCGGTCCGGTCGCGGCGCGCGGGCTGGTGAAGCAATGGTGGAATTGAAAGTCACAGAAAGAGATGGCGCGAGAGAGAGACTGGGAGGATGGTGGGCGGGCAGCGGGTGGAGCAGCTGTCCGTCTAGCCGGAGCACATGGTGCACGCGTCGCGGTTGTCGATCGAGCACTGGAGGCGGGCGAGCTCCTCCTCGGTGGGCTCCGCCTCCTTGTCCTTCTTTGCCGCTGACATGACCGCGGCGCCCACCTTCTCGGCGTCGATGGTGAACTTGATCGCGTCGGTGGCGGGCTTGGTGCGCAGGTAGTACATGCCAGTCTTCAGCCCCTTCTTCCATCCGTAAAAGTGCATGGACGTGAGCTTTTGGTAGTTGGGCCCGTCCATGTGGATGTTGAGCGACTGGCTCTGGTCGATAAACGCACCACGGTCCGCCGCCAGGTCCAGGATGACCTTTTGCTTGATCTCAAACACCGTCTTGTACAGCTGCTTGACGTCGTCGGGGATCTCTGCGAGGTCCTGCACCGACCCGTTCGCGGCAATCAGCTTGTGCCGCATGGTTTCGTTCCACAGCCCGAGCTCGACCAGCTCGCGGAGCAGCCACGGGTTGACCACCTGGAACTCGCCCGCCAGCACGCGCCGCGTGTACAGGTTGGACGTGTACGGCTCGAAGCACTCGTTGAAGCCCAGGATCTGCGACGTCGACGCCGTCGGCATCGGCGCCACCAGCAGCGAGTTGCGAGCGCCCGACCGCGCAATGCGCGCACGCAGCGCGTCCCAGTCCCAGCGGTCCGACGGCGTGTGGTCCCACATGTCGGGCTGCAGCTTGCCCTGCGACATGGGGCTGCCAGCGTAGGTCTCGTACGCGCCGTGCTTCTCGGCCAGCTCGCACGACGCTTCCAGCGCCGCGTGGTAGATCGTCTCAAAGACGGACCGGTTCAGCTCGCGCGCCTCGGCAGAGTCAAACGGCATACGCATGGCCAGGAACGCGTCCGCCAGGCCCTGCACTCCGATGCCAATCGGCCGGTTGCGCAGGTTGCTGTTGCGCGTCTCGGGGACCGGGTAAAAGTTGACGTCGATGATCTTGTTGAGGTTGCGTGTCACCACCTTGGTCACCGCGTGCAGCTTCTCGTAGTCGTATTCGGTCGCCGACTTGACAAACGTCGGCAGCGCGATCGACGCCAGGTTGCACACCGCCACCTCGTCGGGGTCCGAGTACTCGACAATCTCCGTGCACAGGTTGGAGCACTTGATCGTCCCCAGGTTCTGCTGGTTCGACTTGCGGTTGCACGCGTCCTTGTACAGCATGAACGGGTTGCCCGTCTCGATCTGCGCGTCCAGGATCGCGTACCACAGCTTCTGCGCGTCGATGGTGCTGCGCGCAAGCCCGGGCGTCTGCTCGTACTTTGTGTACAGCTCGTCAAACTTGTCGCCCCACACCTCCTGCAGCCCGGGCGCTTCGTGCGGGCAGAACAGCGACCACTGGCCGCCGTCAATCACGCGCCGCATGAACAGATCCGGGATCCACAGCGCGTAGAAGAGGTCGCGCGCACGCATCTCCTCCTTGCCGTGGTTCTTGCGCAGATCGAGGAACGCAAAGACGTCCGCGTGCCACGGCTCCAGGTAGATGGCAAACGCCCCCGGCCTCTTGTTGCCGCCCTGGTCGACGTATCTCGCCGTGTTGTTGAACACGCGCAGCATCGGCACCAGCCCGTTCGACGTGCCGTTCGTGCCCGCAATGTACGACCCCGTCGCGCGGATGTTGCTGACGTGCAGCCCAATGCCGCCGGCGTTCTTGGAGATCTGCGCACACGTCTTGAGCGTGTCGTAGATGCCCTCGATGCTGTCGTCGCTCATCGCGATCAGGAAGCACGACGACATCTGCGGACGCGGCGTGCCCGAGTTGAACAGGGTCGGGCTGGCGTGCGTAAAGTACTTGGACGACATCAGGTCGTACGTCTCGATCGCCGCATCAATGTCCTCGCCGTGGATGCCCAGCGACACACGCATCAGCAGGTGCTGCGGCCTCTCGACCACCCGCCGGTTGATGCGCAGGAGGTACGACCGCTCGAGCGTCTTGAACCCAAAGTAGTTGTAGTTGAAGTCGCGCGAGTAGTCCACGGCCGCGTTGATCTTGTCCTTGTTCGCCTCGACAATCCGCAGCAGCGACTCGGACACCATCGGCGAGTGCTTGTTCGTCTTGGGGTTGACATACTCGTAGAGGTCCTTGACGGCATCCGAAAAGTTGTCGCGCGTTTCCTTCTGCAGGTTCGAGATCGCGATGCGCGCTGCGAGGATCGCATAGTCTGGATGCTGCACAGTCATGTACGCCGCCGTCTCGGCCGCCAGGTTGTCGAGCTCCACCGTCGTCACGCCCTGGTAGACCCCGCTGATCACCTTCTGGGCCACGGCCGCCGAGTCGACGTAGTTTGTGTCGAGTCCATAGCTGAGCTTGTTGATGCGCGCTGTGATCTTGTCAAAGTGCACCTTCTCGCTCTTGCCGTCGCGCTTGACAACAAACATGACTTGAATTGCAGCTGGGCTGGAGAGGCAAAAGGGGGGGCGCTTGCGCAGCTAGAGTGAGACGGACGAGAGGACGAGTGCTGCTCTCGGCTTGGGTGTGCCTGTGGCTGCACTTGTCGCAGGGGAGGGGTGGTACAGGTCGGCAAAAATATAGCTGCCAGGCAAGAGTGGGCAGGGGAAGGGGAAGAGGGGCCGCCGCCGGCGGCAAGGTGGGCGCCTTTATACCCGCGAGCCGAAAGTTCTGCGCCGCCCCACCACGGACACTCCGGGCTCCAAGCTACGCCGCGAGAGGCCGAGCCGCATGCAGTAAACAGCGTACCCGTCGCCCCCACACGTCGCGTTCGCGGGCGACGCGCGTCCCGGCACTACACGCGTTGTTCGCGTCGATCGCAATCAGCGGCCGGCGATTCCGATCCCGGCTGATTGCAATCCGCTGAGCGGGGCCGCCGGCTCGTGATGTCATCCGCCAACGCGCAGAGCCCGCCTCCGCCAGCGCTACACGGTCTGGCGATGCCGCGCTTGCTGGGCTGGAGCCTCGCTGCGGTGCGCCGCTCGTGGCGGTGCAGGACACACCGGCTGTCCAGGCGTCACGGCCGCCCTCTCAAGTACTTGGCTCAAAACCCCCCATGTGCTGCAGCACGGCCTCATAGTCACTGCTGGCTCTTGGCAGTGGAGCTGAAAGACCCGTGTGCTCTCAAAATAGGCACCACTTTCTTGTTTACGCACCTCAAATATTCGTGTACCACGCGTTTACTAGCTATACCATCGCAACCCGCGATATCATTGCACTATTCCACGGTGCTGGTATCCATTTGGCAGTGTGTTGCTCTGCAGGCGGTGATCAAAGTACATGCTTGGCATTAGCTAGTATGCCACTGGTAAACGCAGGGCAGCGCAGCCTGATGATAGTGCCAAGGCGGGTGTGCGCAGCCACTGATGCTGCCAAGACATAAATAGGTGTAGCCGTCCTCTGCTTCGCTGCCTAGAAGTGATACTCCAGCTTTGTCTGACGCGCTGAGCATTTGTGTCCTGCACTTCCAGACACAAGTTTGCCGCTACAGGTCTCTACAGTAGGGCTCCATTAGCTTAATGCGGACGTGCGTGGTTACAGATGTCGCGGTGCAAAGCAGCGAGAGTAGAACGGGCAACTAGTGGGCGTCCTTCCTGCTGTGCTGTGCCGAGCGGGCATCCCCCAGGCAGCATGCTGTGCCGGAGGGCGGCGTGTTGGCTGGACGCAACTAGGCGGCGTTGGGGAGGCGCCCTCGGCCTTCTTTGCGGATGCATGTGGCAAGATACAAAGCACCCAAAGGACCCGCAGCTTGCCTTTTTACGTGGGTGTCCCCAGCAGACACTTTCCGGCATGGCTGCCGCTGCACTGTTGGCCGCTTTCCACCCCTACCGGCTGCTTTCCTCCCCGCCGGCCGCTTTCCACACCCACCAGCCGTTGGTCTTTGCCGATTGTCCGCCCCGCTGTTGGGGATGGATGCTTGGCCGCACATCTTGCCAGCCATCCAGTTGGCGCAGCAGCCTCCTTTGCCTACCCACATCAAGCGATTACCTCAGCAATGTGCAGGACATCAGCATTGCAGACACCATGGGCGCTTCTCGAGCCCATCAGTGTGTGCGGCTGGCCATCGCTGCCTGACTGCCCAGCAGTCATCCGACTAGTACGGGGCTGGCAGTGCTGCGTGCTGGCTGGAAGCATCCGCCCTCCCTTGGCCGCTGTCGACACTGCGGCGCCCGCGGGTATAAAATCCCCTGGCTTTTCCTCCGTTCTCCACCGCGGTAGTGCACCCATCAACCTCTCCTGCCTTTCCACTGATTCCCGCCCTCCCTGCTGTCTGCACAACCGCTACCAACACCCGTCAACACATTAAGAATGGATACTACTGAGATGCTATTGCCCATTTACTGTGCGCATGGTACTCCAGAAAGCCAGGTAACAGTGCACCCGGTCTACGATAAAAATGCAGCAATATTCAGAACAAACGTTCTAGCGGTTTGTAATTTCGGAGGGGACTGGATTCTTATGTATGACACCAAAAGAATAGATGTATTTGCCCTTGTCCCGCAAGGCTTTAACACCGCACAACCAGGACAATTGGCTGGCTATGAGGTAGTGGTTGCCTAGTTCACATAGCACGAGTCTTCTGGTTCCATAGCACCGGAAATGTATCGCATCTGAATCATATGTCTTAGACAAATGGTGTCTCCTACCATCGGCATGTGTCAACATCGCTGCGAAGCCTGAGACCACTAACGTCACTTCAAGAGGTCGCTTGAGACAGACCAGGCCAAGGCACCAACCGGCAGATGGACAGGACCTTTTTGGCGAACCAAGACCAGCACGCGCAGCTATAAATGTCGAGAGAGTAATTTCCTGTGTATCCTCGTTCTTGAGTCCAGCAAGGAAAAGGTACTTTCCTCGCAACACGCCCTAAAGGCTTAGCTGTGCACCACCCGTTGTAGTCATGTTTGGTTGGAGACCAAGCTGGCTTTTGGTGTATGGTGTCGCATCACAACGCGCTTAGTGTATGGCGGATTTCTTGACATACAAAGCCGTGCACAGGGTGTTGCGCCCCGCAGAATGTATTGGCTTGGCCCTGCATCACACTTGGCACGGCCACGACGAGCCCACAGACTGGTATGAAGCCTTGAGCGATAATGCATAAGCAAGTCAGCGGGGAGCCGACGCGGGTTCTACGCTTGTGTAAGAACGTGGCATATACAAGAAGGTGAGCGAGTAGGAGCTTTCTTGTAGATGTGGAGTAGATGGCGGATTTGAGGAGGTGGTAGACTGCTCTTTACCGCGGGGCGAGGGGTGTTTGCCCAACCTGGGCAGCTCTGGTGTCGACCCGTGGAGACTCCTACTGCAGTGGCACCTGTTGGCGGGTGGGACCGGGCGGCGACTCGACAGGGAATCCAACGTGGAACTAAACTCCAGTTGGACAATGGTGAAGATTCAAACTCCGAATGTGGCCGGAGGGGCGTCTTAAATAGGGGAACTAGTGGGGGCGGCTCGCTGCTACCTCGGGTGCGGAGTTCCGTTGCTGGAAGGTTGGAAACATTGTCCGTTGAATGGGAGTGGAGTCGGGTCCCTGCCAAACAGGTACTGCGGGGTGTCCGCTTACTTGGCACGGCGGAGTTGGCAGCTGGGGTACCCTCGGCTTAGTCGGCCATCCTTGCTTGTTGTCCTTGGTCGGTTCGTGCTCTCGGCAATCCGTCCGACATATCCCGGGTGGCCTTGATCCGTCCGGGAGATCAGCACACCAGGGCATTAGTGAGATCGTTCGTCAACAGCACCTGTCTCTCAACGCCACTACAGGGCTCAACAAGAGGGCTCCATTAGCTTAATGCGGACATGCGTGGTTACAGATGTTGCAGTGCTAAACAGCAACGAGAGTAGAGCGGACAACTAGTGGGCGTGCTTCCTGCTGTGCTGTGCCGAGCGGGCATCCCCAAGCAGCACACTGTGCCGGAAGGCGGCGTGTTGACTGGATGCGACTAGGCGGCGTTGGGGAGGCGCCCCCGGCCCTCCTTGCGGACGCATGTAGCAAGATACAAAGCGTCCAAAAGACCCGCGGCTTGCCTTTTTACGTGGGTGTCTCCAGCGGACACTTTCCGACATGACTGCCCGTGCACTGCCGGCTGCTTTTCTCCCCCACCGGCCGCTTTTCACCCCCACCGGTCGTTGGTCTTTGACGATTGCCCGCCTCGCTTTTGGGGGTGGATGCTTGGCCGCACTTGTTGCCAGTCACCCAGTTGGTGCGGCAGCCGCCTTTGCCTGCCTGTTCAAAGCGAATCCCACAGCAATGTGTAGGACATTAGCATTGTGGTCACCATGCGCACAAGTTGGGCCCACTGGTTGTGCGGCTGGGCATCGCTGCCTGACTGCCCAGCAGTCATCCGACTAGCGCGATGCTGGCAGTGCTGCGTGCTGGCTGGAAGGATCCGCCCTCCCTTGGCCGCTGTCGACACTGCGGCGCACGCAGGTATAAAATCCCCTGGCTTTTCCTCTGTTCTCCACCGTGGTAGCACACCCATCAAACGCTTCGGCATTTCCACTCATCCCCGCCCTCGCTGCTGCCTGCGCAACCGCTACTAACACCCGTCAACGCATAAAGAATGGTGGAGATGATATTGCCCGTTTACTGTGCACATGGCTATCTAGAGGACCATGTAACGGTGTTCCCGGACTACAATGCAGATCCAGCTGTATTCAGGTCAAACGTTCTAGCGGTTTGTAAACTCAAGGAGAACCAGGTTCTTACACGTCACTTCTTGTATACAGAGGTGTTTGCCATTGCCACGCTAGTCCCTGATCTCCCACTGACCAGTGTATTGTCTGGTTATGAGATAGTGGTTTCCTAATTCACATGGTGCGGGTCTTCTGCTTCCACAGTACCGAGACATGTATCACATCCGAATCGTACGCCATAGACAAGTGGTGCTTACCATCGGCATATGTCAGCGCCGCTGTTGAGCCCAAACCCCTACTAACGGCACTCCAGTGACGCACCTGTGCAATACCAACACAAGGCACCGCCCAGTGGATAGCCAGGACTCGGCTGACAAAGCGCATCAAGCAGCTCATGAGGCGCGCGACTAGCTATAAACTTTGAGAGAGTAGTTTCCAGAGTATTCTTCTTCTTGAGCTCCCCACGATAAAGGCATCTCCCTCGCAATACGCCTTGGAGGCTTAGCTGCGCACCATCCGTTGTGGTATTGGTTTCGTGTTGAAACCTAGCTGGCTTGTGGCGTGTGGTGTCCCATCACAATGCGTGTGGTATATGGAGGATTTCTTGGTATCCAAAGCTGTGGCATGGAGTTGCATCCCGCAGAACGTATTGGCGTGGGTATGCATCACGCTCGGCACAGCCACGACGGGCCCGCGGATAGACGCAAAGCCTTGAGAGATTTTGCGAAAGCAACTCAGCGGGGGTGTTGACACGGGTTCTATGCTTGCTGTGGATGCTATAACTTGGCGGACAGAGAAAAGGGGGAACCAAGGGACCATTCCTCCGGACACAAAGTTGCTGGTCGCCATGCTCTGCGGGGAGACGGAGGCGTGTGTAGCACTCGCCTCCATGTCTGTGCAGACATGCAGACGGGAACAGGCTGGCCGCGAGGGCCCCCTTTTTCCTGATTCGAGACCCAGACTAAGCGTGTGGAGCGGCTGGACGCAACCCCAGCCAGCTGGCGCGTCCAGGGGATACGCATGGTGGGTAGCTGGCGGACGGGCCTGCCATCCCTCCATTGCCAGATTGTGGTCCCCTGAGTGCCGCTGTTAATACTACATGAGCGGTACACTCGCAACCAGCGTTGCACCAACCCTTCCCTCACGCATTAGACAGCAAGCATAGGCATTGGGCTAGCTTGTGGCTCAGGTAGAGCCACCAACCATGGCTCGCTCATCCCAGTCAGGTAGAGCCGCTGTGCCCATGCTGCCGGCCGCAGCATGCTGTGGGGTGGCTGGCTGTGGGGTCGCCAGTGTTGGACAGCTGTTTGCGTGCCCCAGTGTAGCTACCCATGGCCGCCACCTGTTTGGGGAGGGGGAAGCGTGGGGGCCTCGCTTGTCAGTGGAGCAGCCTCCTTTGCAGGGCGCGGAGATGCGTGCACTTTAGCACAAAGCAGGGCAGCCGGGCGGCTGCCCCATGATGACGCCCGAGTGGGCACCCTTCCCCCTTCCTGCTTGGTGCCTGTGGGAACGACAAAAGTGGGCAACAGGGTAGCAGATGCAGCCGATTGGCTAGGCCACATGAGTGCACCGGCCAGTCATCCCAAGCAAAGGCGACTTGCCTATCCACACTCCCCACTTTTACCACTGGCACAGCAGCCGGCTTCCTGCGCTGGCGAGAAAGGGGGAGATTAAAAAGGCCACCCACTTCCCACTTGTCTCCGTTGCCGCTCCACCACCCTAACACACCACTGTGCACTTTCCTTCCTCCTTACTTGCCACTCCAACGCTACTTCTCGACGCACACCCACGCACACTAGCCTCCCCTCGTTGAACACAAGTTTGCATCCAGCCATGGCTCAAGACACTGCACCCAACTACAAATCTTCCGGTGAAGACCCCTTTATCTTCATTAACGAAGTGAAAATCACAGCCTACATCAATGCCTCCCTACAAGGATTGAAGCTACTTGTCGATCCTTTTGGTTATTGCACCGATGATGTCAGAACAGCAAGTCCCCTTGGATCTCTAACCGGTGGGACAGAGTTTGGCAGATCCTACGCGGGTCTATGCCACTATGGCAGCCCCACTGACAATACAAGAATGGAAATGCCCATGTATATCAGTATAACTGAAAGAGCCGTTGAGGTGGAGGGCATACACGACAGTACGCCAGTAACTTTGTGCCTCCTACCATTGGGGATGTAAGCCGATGCCGTGGCTGATTGCTATTGACGGGCGCGCGGCAAAGATGTGTCTGTCTTTACTGTTTTTAGCAAAAAGGTTGGCGCCGGGGTAGAATGGAGGTTTGCGTCGGCATGCGGCAGCGGTTTGCGGCAGCGGTTTGCGGTGGCAGGAGGCAGAACGGAACGGCAGAATAGGACAGAGCGTTTGAGTAGTTTGCAATGCACACAGCACACACAGCACGGTTGGTATACCGGTAGGCACTTCCTTGCTCACATCTAGCAGCATCTTGACGCCTCGCCATCCACCTCGGAAGGAGGGTGGGTCATCACACCCGTTTGCAGACGGTGTTTCACTCCGTCGCGGATGGTTGTATTCTTGTTGGTTGTGCGTGTGCGGGGACGCTTGGCGGGCTGCGCCGGCCGCTTCCTGGCAACCTTGGACTTGGCGCGCAGAAAACGCTCGGGGGTCTTGCCCGTCTCGTGCAGGCTGTCCACAATTTTCTTGAAGTTGAGCACGGCTGCGAGGTCACGGTTCCACAGGCGCGGGCAGGATCCTGGACGGCTGCTCGCTGGCGGGTCAATGTCCATCAGTGTGCGCAGGCGCAGGAGGGTGCTCCGTTCGGCAGTTGTTCTGCCAGCCGCAGCACGGGTGAGCGGTGCTCCTGGCATGCTGCCTGGCTGGCACCCACTCCCCTCTCCGGCCATCTCGATGTCCATGTCCAGAAGACGTGGCTTCTCCCGTGTCTCTTGCAGGTGGGCTGCAGCGTGGCTCATCCGGGCTGAGGAGCAGGTGGCGCAGCCAATTCCCGGCGGCGCAGGAGATGCTGCGACAGGGGAACTATAGCTGTCTCTTGTGAGCACGGCCAAAATGTGCACAAAGTCTGTTTGTGAGACAAGCACAGGCGGAATAAATGGCTATGAAAGACGCCAGTGGCACCAAGTGGTTGTGTATCAGACTTTTAGCACACGTGAATGTCACGGAGCCTTGGGCAAATGCCCAGTGTGGCTCTCCTCCCTGGACTGGGCAACAGGGTTTGCTATCATTTCACACGGCCCGGCACCTGTGGTGGTGGTAAGCGGCTGGGCCGCGGCGCCCAAGCCATGCCCTATTTTTGTGCGGCATCAACCCGAGTAAGCGTTGCGGGGCACCCACCACTCTCACTGTTGGCATGTATCCGCTTCCGTTCCACGGGCCGCCTGGCCCTCCTTTGTTCATGCCGGCTAGCGCAAATGAGTAGTGGCGAGCGGATGTCGGACGACGACTGGGATACCATTATGTTTACTTCTAATCGCAGGGTCGAAACAAAAGAGTGCTTAATGAATAATAACGGGTGGCCAGCGACGACAAACGGAGCGGGCGGATTGTTGCTCAGACGGCAGATATCATTAGGTTGCTGTCAGCAGACGCGCCGGATCGCGCAAGCCACATCTGCAGGCGCGCGCGGTTGACCTCGAGCCAAATGTCCGCGATCGGGCGCTTGATGAGCCCCCTGCGGACGATTTTGAGGTAGTCAAAGAAGCTGCACACGGTCACCATGCGGCCATGGCAGTGGGCGCACAGTGGCTTGTTGTCCGTGTCGTCGTCGCCAAACCGCATGCGGTACATCTCGTGCGTGCGCCCCGAAGTGCGGCGCTCGGCGGCGAGCGACTTTTGGTCAGCCAGCGGGCTGCCCGCCAGGCGGGTGACCGAGCATCCGCAGAGATAGCACGCCGGCGATAGCACACGCCCAACGTGGATGCGCGGCGTGTATGACTCGAGCGCCAGCGACGTGTCCTGCACGCAGTGGATCAGCCGCCGGTGCTTGGACCACCCGGAGAGCAGCGAGACGCTGGCGGTGTCGGTCGCCAGCGTTGGCTCCACGTCCTCGCGCATGCTGCGCTGCATAAACACACTCGACTGCGCCTCCTTGTCCGACGCCGCGTTGATAAAGCCAAGGAACTCGGCCAGCCGCGTGTCGGCCCGCACTGCGTCGCTGCCAAAGAATATCCGCCCGGTAATGTGTGGCTCCGCTGCGGCGGCCACGGCGGCGGCTGCAGACGCGCTTTCAAACGACTGCGCCGTTGACTGGGCCTGTCGCTCGCCCGACGCTGTCCTGGCTGGCCGACCGTTTAGCACGCCCTGGCGCACGTCGCCGGCAGACACGCTGCCGCCGAGGGCGCCGCGAAACGGGCCGATTAGCGTGGACATCTGGCGCTCAAAAGCGACCATGCCGCTGCGTAACCGCTCGGCTTCTTCGCGCTCCTCATCGAGCTCGCGGGTTGCACGCTCCAGACTGTGCTTGAGTGAGTCCACCTGCGCCCGCTCCATCTCCATCAGCTGCGCCAGCTCCTCGTGTTTGCGCGCAACCCGCTCGAGCTCGCTCGTGTGCTCTCGCCGCTCGTGCGCTACCAAGTTCTGGGCCTCAAGCTGGATGTTGGAGCTGAGCTCCGCCAGCTCAAACTCCATTCTCGAGCACTTGGCCTCTGCAGCCGCGCGCAACTCGAACTCGCTGCAGAGCTTGCGCGTGGTCGACTCGAGGTTCTCTCTCAGCCGCGCAACGTCGCTGGCATGCGCGCGCCGCTGCTCGTCCAGCTGCTGCTGCAGCGCCGCTGCTTCGGCCATGGCTGCGTTGCGCTGGTCTTGCACCTTCAGCAGCAGCGACTCGTAGTGGGCCGTTTGGTCTGGCAGCGTGTTGGCTGTCGACAGCGCCTGGCTTGGCTGCCGGCTCAGGCTGCTGCTCTTGGACTGCCGCCGGAACCAGTTGGTCTCGCGCTGCCGCTGCACAAAGCTGCTTCGCCCACACCCCGAGTTCTCATCGGTCGCCGCGACCAGGATGATGGACGACATGGGCCGGTCTTGCGCGTCGCCCATGCTGCGCCGATTGGGCGCGTCCCCGTTGGCCGTCTCTGCAAATAGCATCGTGCTGCTCTGCATGCTGCTGCTGCTGCTGCTTCGGCTGTTGCTGTTGCTCGCGGGCGGAGTGTGGGGCTTGTGGACAATAAAGTGCCCGCATGTAGTCTCTCCATTGTCGCTGCCGGCCGCCTTCGCCACCACCGCTGCCACTGCATCGTGTTCCGCACCGATATCGGCCGGCGCCACGCGCATGGCGCAGACATTATGCTGTGTCGGTGGCGTCGATTCCGCTAGCGCCGAGACATCGGCCATGAGCATCTGCAACGATAGGAGTGAGCTTGCTGCAGAGTGTGGCGCAGATGCTGTTAGAGGCGGCGTTGCAAGTGCCGGATGCGAAGCGGAAAGAGGGTGGTTCGGTGGCTGCTGCTGCTGCTGCTGGACGGCCCGGGACTCGGGAGACGTGCCGACTTTGAGCGCAAAAAGATCCTCGCCGGCCAGAGAAGGTAGGGACCGCGATGTGCAGGTTGGCTCTGTTGGGGACGGCAGCCCAGCGCGCCCCTGCTGCTGCTGTCGCTGGCGGTCTTGTGACTGCGCTCTGCGCAGCACATGCGCATCACTCTCATCGGCGTCGCGATTGGCCAGTGCGTGTTGCGAGAGGCAGTAGACCATCGCCTTTGTTGCCGCTCCTTGGTACGCGGAGCCGGCCGGCAACGTTGCCCCCTGGTCCGCGGATGAGCGAGTCCCCGTGTTGCCGTACCCGTTTCCGAGTTCGGCTGGGGCACCCGGGGGCGGCTGCGGTGTGGCGGCGCGGTCGCGGACCGACGGCGCGCCTCCATGCGTGCTACTACCCGGTCCGGCAGACGTGCGATCGGCGTCTGTACCGGAATGTTCTAGAGGGGAGTCGGCGGAGCGGCGCTGCTGCGGAACGTAACTGCCCACGCGATCGGTGCTACTGGCTCTGGGCGAGCCGAGCGAATCGGCGATAACGACGCACTGGCGCCTGCTCGCCGTGTCGCAGCCGATGTCGATACTGGCCGGCCAGCTGCGGGGCAGCGCGGCGGCGGCGTCCTCGGGCGCCCATGGCGTGGGCTGCTGTGTCAGGCTCATTGCGTTCGGGGCGCAGTGTCTGTGGACTGGGTTGGCACTGGCAGCGCTGTGCGGGACTGTATTCACCAGCCGGCTGTGCGGCAGGCGCTGGCTTTCCGGAGCTGCAGATATCTGGTCGGCTGGGCAGCTGATCTACGGGGGCCGGCGGCGTCCTCCCAAGGCCGACAGGCAACACACAAGCGAAATCAAACGGCCGGAAGGGTGGGGGCGATTAGGGCTGAGCCAGGGCGCGAGCAAGGGGGCGAGCAAGGGCGCGATAAGGCTGGCGGGCAGACGCGCTGATGAAGGAAGCGGGCAGGGGCGGGAGCGGGGAGCGGGAGGAAGGAGGCGACGGCCAGGCGGGGCTCGGCAGAGATGCGGCGTTGAGCCGGGTGCGTCAATACCAGCCGATCTCTCGCGTCCCAAAAAAAGATGGCTTCTCGGCCCGAATTGGGCGGTGTGCGCCAGCACGCGCAGCAGCCTGCGCGACACACTTGAGGAGGTTGGCCGCAGGTAGGGGGGAACAGCGCCTCATTGTATGCGCAGCACCAGCTTCCGCTTCCGGGTGCATGTTACAAAGAGGGCAGCGGCACCACGCAGCGCGTGCTGCGCAAAGATTTTCCATGACGCAAAGGGCGAGCAGACCGCGGTCCGCCGGCGAATGGGCGGCGGGGCCGGGCTCCCGCCTGCTGGCGCCCGGTGCCCGCGCATGTTGCGGAAATAGACGCGGCTCGGGGCGCGACTGCTGCTTCAGCTCCTGCCAAGGAGCGTGCATGCGGTGCTGGAGCGGGCGCCTGGCGATTGTCCGCCAGGCACACCATGCGCTGCACGCCGCCGCCATTCAGCGCACCCAGGGCCCTCAGGGGAGCAAAAGGGGAGCGGCCCTCGCCTCCGCCGCGCCACGCAATATGCGTCTCCGCGCCCACGGCCGGCGGCACCGAACGGCCAGCCCCCCTCGGGACGCGCCGGGCGAGCCCAGCAGCGGCGACGCAGGAGTAACCCGCAGGGAGGGGGCGCACGCCTGGCACGGCACCAGTGCCCCGCCTATTATTAGACGGGCAATGACGGCGGCGTGTATTCGGTTTCTTCCAAGCATCGGGCGGACCGCTGCTGCACACGGGCCAGGGAAGGAGGCTGCCCGGCGGCGGGCGGATCTGTACCTGACTGCGCGCCGCGGCCAGGCTTGCGTCGCGCGGAAGCTGGGCAGAGGGAGATAAGGAGGACGCTTGCGAACGTGCAGCAAAGGCAGTGACCGCAGAAAAGGAATGCGCTCTGAGTCGGCTGCCACCAGAGCTCCCCTCCCCATGGAGCAGCGCAATGCGCCACGCCGCGGGGCAGGGGTGGTGGCGGGCTGCCGTCGGCGGGCGCAGATTGCCGGAGCAGTAGCGACAGAGACAGAGCGTCCAGAAGTGGAGGTCTGCTGGCGCGTAACTGTTGGGGCGGTCGGCGCAGCCCGCCTGCGGGGGAGGCGGCTGTCGCGGCGACACTGAGCGGGTGCGAATGGCACAGGAGCGGCCCCGTGGCGGACGGTGGCTGGCCGCCGCCGCCCAGACATGGCGCTGCGCCCAGGCCCGCTCAACGATGCTGCAGGGTACTCACCGCATCCCAGTCGCAGCGGTCGGGTGGGGCGGAGTAGGGCGTTGGTGCCGCCGCTTCGCGTGGCTGGCCGTCTGCTACCAGCGGGGTGAGCAGCATGAACGACATGGCCGCTCGCCGCCGGCCGTGTGCTACGCAAAGCCAAGATGGTGTGTGGTGAAGAGCAGGGCTGGGAGGGGAGATTGCACGAGTCGGGCACACGTTGCGGTGTGTAAGGAATGCGCGAGCTATCTGGCACTGGCGTACAAGGAATGGCAATATGCGCGGTATCAAAAAGGCAGCACGATAAAGGCGGAGCCGTGGCTGAGGAGGCGAAGAGCCGCGCGGGAGGGCGAAAGGGGCCGTGCGGCAGGTGTCCACGCATATGAGCAGACGAACCAGGAGAGTCCTTTGCAATGCTCCCCTTCTTGCCGCCCCGTCGGCCGCGGCACCTCCCCTTCTGCTGCGGCACCTCCCTCATCGTCGTGCGTGCCAGTCACCGAGCGAGGGGAGGGGGACACCAGCAATGAAAGCGGCCGCCTGCATTGCTGTCAAGGCTTGCCTCGGGGGGGGGGGACGTGGACCAAGCGAATGGCCCCCCTGCATGTGTTAAAACCACCCCCGGGCCCGAGCGACACGCAGGCCAGTGTCAGACAAAACAGGACACTTGGGCTTGGCTCAGCGAACGGTTGGTGCGACGACTGGGATAATCGCGCTTCGTACTTGTCAGCCAGCCAGCCGGCCTTCTCCACTCGCTCGCCCAGCCTGCCATTCGCCCTCCCCACGTGGGAGGCTTGGGGGTGCAGACGTCGCCGGACAACGGCATCGCAACAACGCAAACTATCAACCCGCCAATAATGCAGCTGATCAAAGCAACAAGGGGTGCTACGAACAAGCCGCCATGCTCCACTTGGCTTGACTTCTATTGTTGGCATTTAGTGCGTGAAGCTTGTTTGCTGTGGGTACCATCTCGGGGATGGCGATTGTGCCGTGCGCCGAAACACAATTTGCCGCCATTTCCTTCTGTCGCTAGTGTCCACTGGCCACCATGCATTCCAACCTCGGCACAGCCACTTCCCATGGCTGGCTAATGGGCAACCGAGAGAAAAACAAAGAGCAAGGAGCGCTACTGCAAATCAATGGGGGGGGGGAGCGTGCACCGCATCAAATGTCCTCCATGACCAGACGAGGCATAATGTTCATCGACTGCAGCTCTTGGAACAGCAGCTTGCACGCATAGGGGATCTTGATGGGCACCATGGACTTGCTCGACCGGCACATTTGGCACCACCCCTTGTATCCAATGTATCCGCAGTCGCCGCAAACATGGACCTCAAACGCGTCCGACGAGAACATGAGCCGCTCCAGCAGCAGCATGGACGCGCCATAGCCAATCAGGCAATCCTTTTCCATCTCGCCCAGCCGCAGTCCGCCATCGCGAGACCGGCCCTCCGTGGGCTGCCGGGTGAGCACCGCTCGCGGGCCGCGCGCGCGCGCGTGCATCTTGTCGGCCACCATGTGCTTTAGGCGCTGGTAGTACGTGGCGCCGTTGAAAATGTACGCGCCAACCGGCTCGCCGGTAATCCCCGATGTCACATAGTCCTTGCCCGTGTAGCTGAACCCGTTTTCGACCAGAATCCGGCACATATCCTCCATCTTGCTACCGCCAAAGCAAGTGCCGTACTGCAGCTCGCCCTTGATGGCCCCCGCCTTGCTCGCCACAAACTCCATCAGCTTGCCCACCGTCATTCGCGACGGGAACCCATGCGGATTCATGACTATGTCCGGGTAGATTCCGCGGTCTGTAAACGGCATATCCTCCTGCTGCACAATAATCCCGCACACTCCCTTTTGTCCGTGCCGCGACGAGAACTTGTCGCCCAGCTCCGGCCGCCGCGTCTGTCGCAGCAGGAACTTTATCAGCGTCTGGTCGCTCTCCGACGTCGTGATCATCACCTTGTCCACATACCCGGGATCCGGGTACTTGAACGACATTGGAACCGACCGGAACGAGGGCGCCGTCAGCGCCGAGCCCCCCGCCGCGCCGCTCCCGTCGTCGTCGCCGACGGGCGTCTGCTTGTGCAGGTACACCTGCCCGTTCTCCAGCCGCGTGCCCGGGGGCGCCATCCCGTCGTCGTCGACAAACTGGAACCGCTCGGGGACCTTGCCGTCCTGGAACGTCGGCGGGCCAGTCAGACGGTCAAACGTGTTGTTTGGATACTTGCGGACCATCGCCGTGAACTTGCGCATAACCTGGCACCGCCCAAACCCGCGGTCGAGCGACGCCTTGTTCAGCACCAGCGCATCCTCGATATCGTACCCTGAATACGACATTACAAACACTGACCCGTTCTGTCCTGCCGGCAGCTTGTCGTAGTTTATCAGCTCAATAGTCTTGGTCTTCACCATCGGCTGCTGCGGGTACACCATCAGGTACAGCAGCGTGTCAATGCGGTTGAGCTGGTTGTACGCAATCGCCCCGATCGCCTGCTTGCCCATGGCCGACTGGTACGTGTTTCGCGGCGACTGGTTGTGGTGCGGATACGGGATGAGCCCCGCCACCGCGCCCAGCAGCGTGAACGGCTCAATCTCCAGATGCGTGGTGTACGGCTTGATCTCGCCCTCATAAATGGCAATCACGCAGTCGTTCTCCTCGTTCACATCCAAGTACTCGACCAGCCCAAGGCGCAGGAAATCGTCAAACTGCAGCTCCCCCGCGAGCAGCTGCCGGACGTGCTCGCTGGTGACGCGGCTGACTCCCCCGTCGACAATGATCGCTGGTCTGCAGATCCGCCCGCTGTCCGCCGACATGTGCACGATCTTGCGGTGGTCGTCGATATAGATGCTGACAAACGCCGGCAGCCGTCCGCTGCGCCGCAGCACGCGGAACTGCCGCACAAACCGCTGCGCCGCCCGCGTAATCCCCAGAATCAACCCGTTGAGGAACACGATGTGCGCATCGGCCGCATGCAACTCGGCACCGGTGATCAGCGCCACATCCTCGACGCCCAGCGCAAACGCCACGCGCCGGATCGGCTCCTCCTCGTCATCCGTGGTGATGTGCGTCATCAGCGCCAGGTTCTTGACCAGCCCGCACAGCTCGCCCTCGGGAGTGTCCGCCGGACACAGCATCCCCCACTGCGACGGCTGCAGCGCACGCGGGCCCGATACCTTGCGCGTCTTTTCAAACTGACTGCTGATCCGGGTCATCATCCCCAGAGCCGAGATGTACGACAGCCGCGACAGAATGTGCGTCACTCCCGCCCTGTCCATCTTGAACCGCTTCAGCGACCAGTTTCCGGTGCTGATCGCCCGCACAAGGCCCTGCGTAATCAGGTCGCCGTGGCACATCAGCTGGCTAAACACATCGAACTCGCGCGCAAGGTTGGGCTTCTTGAGCACCTTGTCCACGTTGATCTTGAGGTCCGAGTTGAACCGCTTAAACAGGTCCTCAAACAGCAGCGCAATCAGCTGCCCCGCCAGCTCCAGCCGCTTGTTGCCCAGGTAGTCCAGGTCGTCCGTCTTGTTCCCGTCGCTAACCGACTGCAGCACGCGCCGCGCCATCATTGCAACATACACGCACTTTGCCCGAAAGTCGCTCCCGTTGACCGGCACATGCGCCACAACCACGTTGGCCAGCACATCCAGCGCGTCCTCGTGCGCTGGCCGCCGGGCCACGCCGGGCCGCCGCCCCATGCTCTTGGCCTTGGGCCCAATAAAGTCGAGCGCCGCGCGCTGCGTGAACAGCTTGGACGCTGCGCCCTCCTCGAGCGTCGGCGACAGCAGGTCCAAGTAGAACGGATCCACGCCGGCAATAAGCTGTGCAACCTCCTTGTCCGACGTCATGCCCATCGCGCGCATCGCCACCACCAGCGGGATATCCTCCGAGATCATGTTGTGCTTCAAGTAAAGCCGCCCCTTCTTCATGCACACGTACGTGTTGGACTTGCGCTCATGCGTGCTGGACGTGACGCTGGCGCTCATAAATCCCTTATTGTCCGTGTTCACGATAATGCGGTTCTTTGACATTTGCTCCTGCACCAGGATGACCTTTTCCGTCCCACGCACGATAAAGTACCCGCCCGGATCCAGCGGACACTCTTGCATCAAAGCCATTTCGTCGTCGCTAGCTCCAGCCAGGACACAGTGCGAGGACCGAAGCATTATTGGCATCCGTCCAATAACCACTCCCTTCCGAATGACCCGCGATCTGCCACGAGTATACTCGATATCCACCATCACCGGCGCCGCATACGTGAGATCGCGCAGCCGACACTCGTGCGGAGTAATAGTACGATCCGCCGCATCGGCATCCGTTCGTTCAGGCCGGCCGACTCGAATCCCAGTGTACTTTAGGTAGAATCGCGGATCGATATCCGACGTAACCAGCTCGTTCGCCTTTACAATCTTTTTCATATCCACCTCGATAAAGTAGTTGAACGAGTCGATGTGCTGCTTGACCAGGCCCTTGACGCGCAAAAACGCCGGAAGCAGCTGCCACTTGTCCTCGATTGTCGGAATCGGGTCCGTTAGCCTTTTCGCGTCCACATCCATTCCAATGCTCGCACCCAGCAGCTCTTCGGCGCTGCGACGTCCACCATTGCCCAGTCGCTCGTGCTGAAGGTGCTCGACCCCATTTTGCTCCTCGGCCTTCATTTCTAGACCTCCACCTGCTGTTGTTGTCCCAGGTCCCAGGGCGACCCCGGGGGCACAGGCACGCTTGTGACGGG
>JANBOI010000016.1:0-35182 GCA_027595825.1 Coemansia biformis
CAAACATGGCGCCAGACGGGTCAAGCATGGCGCCAGACGGGCCAAACATGGCGCCAGACGGGCCAAACATGGCGCCAGACGGGCCAAACATGGCGCCAGACGGGTCAAATATTGAGCCTGGATGGCCAAGTGCAGGCGCCGCGCTGGCACCGACCATCTGCCGGAACGCGCGGTATCGGTCGCTGCGACGTGCGTGCGAGTTGGCAATGCGCAACTGCTGGTCGCTGACCATGCTCTGGCCATCGGCCCTGGGGGTGTTGCTGCTTCTGCTGCTGCCGCGGCCAGGCTGGCGGGCGCTGTTCGACTGCGAGGCAGCCTGCGACTGTGTTGGGCTGCGTGCAAGCCTGGCCTGCAAAAGCGGAACCGCCAGCGGGCCTGAGACGGCCAGCTCGCTGAAGACACGCAGTGCGCCCTGGGCCTGCTGCTCAAGGAGCTCGCTGTCGCCCTCGCCCCGCCCGGAAGCACCGTGTGCTTGCCATCCAGCGCCAACGGCCTGGAGCAGGCGGCCGAGCTCGACAAAGGCATCGCCGAGATTGATCAGCACTCCGCCCGCTGCAGCCACGGGGGAGGCCGATGCCCGGGACATGTAGGCCGGGCGCAGGGACTCTGACGAGCCAAACCGAAAGTCGCCATTCCCGGGGGCCGCACGGATCGCCGGTAACGCGTACTCGAACAGGTCGTAGGTCAGCTCGTTGACCAGTGCCTGGGACGGCTCGGCCTGCGCGTGGTCCAGCACCCGCGCCAGCTGGCGGCGTGCGGAGCTGCCTGGCGGACCCGTGCGCGAGGCCGCCCGCGGAATGACGCCCGGGAGCGGCTCGTGGGCGTCGCTGTTCGAGCTGCGCGATATCGGGTTGGGCGTTGAAACCAGGCCGTGCCGCAGCTCGTCATCAGTCAAAGACCTCCCGGGCTCCGCCTCCCGACCGATGCGAAAGAACTGGCCGTTCTGGTTGGTGGCTATCCACTCGCCGCCGTCGTCTGCGCCAAAATTGCGATGTGTCTGGCGAATTATCCGCTGCGCGACCGCCCACGGCGGTTGCTGGTTCTGGTTCTGGTGCTGCTGCGGCTCGCCCGATAGCGCCGCAAGGCCGGGGAAGCCGAAAATCGATGGGAGGAAGGTGCTGCCGACGTGGCCAAGGTACCCTGCCTGCCCGCCAGCAGCGGGCAGGCCGCCGCCGGGCGGGCCCGCGCTGTCGGCGTTGTGGGAGCTCATGGCCGCAGAGCGTGCGACCATGTGCACGGCGCTGCCGTCACGCATCCCGGCGTCGGCCAGCTTCTGGGCGTCGTCCGTCAGCAGGCGCCCGTGGTATATGAGCCGCTGCTTCTCTGGCTCGATGCGGCTCTTTGTTGCCAGCTTGTCGCGGAAGTCGCCGAGCGTGGCGTCGGCCAGGGTCGATACCTGGAATTCCCTCTCCGCCCCGCCCTCCATGAGGGCGAGGACGCGAATGTGCCACTCTGCCGCGGCCTCAGCGTCCATCGTCACAGGGGAGCTGGCCCGCGTGGTTGGCGGGTGCGCGGCGGCGGGTATGCGGTGCGCGCCCGGTGCCGAAGCCAGAGGCGCAGCTGGAAGTAGTGCAATGGGGAGAGGCGGGCAGCCACAGAGGAAAGAAATGGGGGAAAGCAGCGAGAGACGCGGCCACGAAAGGCGGACTCTTGTGTCTTTGCTCTTACCATGGAATACTGGCGAACGGCCGAGAAGTGTGCCCGCAGGGCGAAAGCGTCACTGCTACGCCTGGGCGGCGGTGAGAATGTCCGCCCACCCGCCGCGGCGCACGTGACGCGGCCTCTCGATCACGATTCGCGGGCGCGCGAGAATGATCAAGGCTGGCTCGCCACCCTGCAGCATGCGGGGAGGCGGCGAGCCGTGGGTACCTGTTGCGCTGCGCTGCTGGCGTCGCCGGCCAACCTCCTCTCCTGCGCGCTCCGCTTGCATTCACACGCTTTGGGATCCCCCAGCTGTACTACTAGGTGCTGCTTCGCTTGCAGGCGCCGTTGGCATACAACAGCACGCCGGCGGCGGCACGGGCGCGCGCGCCATGGACAGGATTAACGTCGACCACATGCTGGCAATCGAGGAGCCGTTTATGAAGGCGCCGCTGGAGCAGCTGAAGCGGGCGGTGCGGCAGTCGCAGAAGCTGGCCGAGCGGGAGGTGTCGCAAGTGGGCGCGGCGCTCGACACCATGGCCAGCGGCGCGCCCGACGCGCTGGGCGCCGAGGAGATGGACAGGGCGCTGAGCGGGCTGATCGACCGGCTGAAGACGCTGAAGCGCAAGCTCGAGGAGGCGCAGCACGAGGAGGCGCAGCTCATCCAGCGCTCAAAGCAGCGCGCGACCGACCTAAGCGAGCTGGACGGGTTTGAGTCGGCGGCGCAGCCAGAGTTCCAGCGCTGGTGCCGCGCGCGCCTGGACCGCGTGCTAGTGGACTACATGCTGCGCAGCGGGAGTGTCGAGACGGCGCAGCGGCTGGCGGCGAACAGCCAGCTGGAGCACTTTGCGGACACGTCGCTGTTTGCGCTGGTGATGGCGACGGAGCGCGAGCTGCGCGAGCAGCACAGCTGCCGGGGCGCGCTCCAGTGGTGCGCGGAGAATCGCAGCGCCCTGCACAGGGTCCAGAGCCCGCTCGAGTTCGAGCTGCGGCTGCAGGAGTTTATTGAGATGGCCCGCGGCGGCAACACACTCGGCGCAATTGCGTACGCGAAGCGGCACCTGACGCCATGGTCCGACACGCAGCTGCCGCGGATCGAGCGCGCAATGATGCTGCTGGCGTTTTCGGCCACGACGCAGTGCCCGCCGTACAAGGCCATGTTTGACGAGGCGCGGTGGGTGCAGCTGGCGGGCGACTTCCGGTCCGTCATATTCCGTCTGTTCAATCTCCCGTCGCAGCCGCTGCTCCACCTGCTGCTGCAGACCGGCTTGTCGGCGCTCAAGACGCCCGCGTGCATCTCGGGCGACGTGGCCGAGCGCAACCGCGACTGCCCGGTCTGCCAGACGGAGACGCTGGGCCGGCTGGCGCAGGACCTGCCGCTCAGCCACCACGTCCACTCGAACCTGGTCTGCCGGATCACCGGTGAGCGGATGCACGAGGACAACCCGCCCATGCGCCTGCCCAACGGCTACGTCTACTCCCTCGACGCGCTCGCCGCGATGGCCGCCAAGCTCGGCGGCAAGGTCAAGTGCCCGCGGACCGCCCAGGTCTTTGGCCTCGCCGAGGCGAAGAAGCTGTTCATCTCATAGACCCCAGCGCCCGCGGCACGTGCTGCTGATCGGCAATACCCGCGCCGATCAGATCTGCTGCAGCCTTTTTCTTGATGGGCCTCTTACCTGCGCTTCGCGGGCCACCCAGGCGCGCGGCCTGCCTCTGCTCCGCGCGCGCGCACACCAATTAGTTGTATTCCGTCGCACTTGTTTTCCATACTCGGCGCCACGCCATCGCCCCCTCCACAGCCTCCCGCAAAGAAAGCCCGCGCACGCCGCGACCCAAGCCGCAGTCACAATGGGCAAGAGCAGCAAGAAGGAGCGCAGAGAGAGCGCGGTGCTCGAGGATACCGACGGCGACAGCGCGCTCCTGGGCGCGGAGCAGCTGGCGCCGATCGCACACCCGCTGGCAGACAAGAAGCTGGCAAAGAAGACGCTCAAGACAGTGAAGAAGGCGACGAAGCACCGGCACGTGAAGCGCGGCGTGAAGGAGGTGGTCAAGGGCTTGCGGAAGGGCGACAAGGGGCTGGTGGTCCTGGCGGGCAACATCTCGCCCATCGACGTGCTCTCGCACATCCCGGTGCTGTGCGAGGACAACCAGGTCCCGTACATCTTCGTTTCCTCGAAGGAGGAGCTGGGCGGCTCGTGCTCGACCAAGCGGCCGACCTGCTGTCTGATGATCGTGCCGGGCGGCAAGGGCGCCAGCGGCGAGTCGCACGCCGACTACAAGGACACCTACGACGAGTGCTTTGCAACAGCGCTGGATCTCAACAAGAAGCTCGTGGCTACGGCTGCCGCCGGCACCGTTGTCGCCTAGGAGGCGGCCAGCGCCGCCAGCCTGCTAGGTGTTTTCAAATGAACTTGAGCCAAAACACGCGTATATTTTGGAGGAACTTTGAGTGCTGCATACACCAGGGATGTTCGGGGAAGGGGTACGAGGTGGTGGTGGGAAGTAACATCATGGCACTGCCTGTGCACTGTGAGCACTGTGCCACGGCTAGGATGGCATATCTCAGCTCGCACTCGATGGAGGCGCACAGCAGATGTCATTTGCCTTTACGTTCTTCCTGGCGGTACCACTATACTGGCCCCGGTTGTGTACTGCTGTTGGGTGTGTTGCTCGGAGGTTGGTTCCTGGCTGCAGTGCACCCGCCGAGGCGCCTCTTGAGCGGCAGCTCGCCGTCGCTGCCTGCCTCGGCTGGCCGCGCAGCTGCAGCACTACCGTTGCATCGCTCTTCATGCCGGAACTGCTGGGGGATCTCGCCATTGTTATACAGGCCATGGGATATATGCCAGAAGTCCAGAGTGGCCACTGCGTCGCAGCCCCAGATCCTCCTGCCCGAGTCCTTGTACTGCTCATAGGTCTGCAGGCAGTTGCTGGTACAGCGCAGCAGTCGGTAGCAGAGTATCACTGGCCTCTCTCTGGCAGGGATTGGTGTTTCTCCGGGACTTCTCCAGGAGCGCACTGCAGGTCAAGCACAGCGACAACATTCGAAGGCAGTGCTTATCCCAGGATGGTGGATTGGCAGAGCCAGTGGCACTGGGGTGGCATGGGCGGTGGTGGTGCCCATGTCCAACCACGGGCCTATACGCGGAGCCCAAAGATCCAAAGCATGTGAAAAGTCCGGTCCCCTCTGGCCGTGTGCGTGTTGATGGGAAAATCATCTGCGAATGCATAGTAGTTTTAGTCAAGGCTCAAATAGGCCAAAGCAAGACGCCCCTGGTGCGGCAAACGCACCCGCAGAGAAAGTGGAATCGAATCGAGCACACAACTGTTGGCTAGGCGGCTCCTAGTGCGTGCGCTCGCCCTACGAAGACTCTTTCTAAGCATCGGCGCCGTCGTCATCGGCGCCGTCTTCACCGTCATCGTCCGAATCGCCGCCGGGCATGTCGCCCATGCTGCCAAAGTCGGGCATTCCACCCATGCCGCCCAGGCTGCTGAAGTCGGGCATGCCACCCATGCCGCCCATGCCGCCGAGCTGCGAAAAGTCCATGCCGGGGAGGCCAGCGTCCTCGTTGTCAGAGTCGTCCTCGTCCTTCCAGTGGTCAAAGTCCGTCTTAAGGAAGGTCAGCTTGTGAGACTCCTTGGTCAGCCGTGGCCACCACTCGTCCTCCTTCTTGTCGATCAGAAGCAGTGTCTTGAAGCCGGTAGCCGACTTCTTAGCCTCCGTCTTGACGGGCTTGAAGAAGTCCAGGTGGAACGCGTACGCATGATCGTCCGTTGTGTTGCTAAAGTCAATGCTCTCCTCTTTGAGGTCGATCTTTGCGTCCTGGGCGTCGTGCAGTTCGATCGTGAGGTATATGACGTTCTCACGCTGTGCCCAGAGCACCGATGGGTGACGCCTACACGCATGGAAAGGGGAGGACCAGTAGAAGCGGGCGGCCTTATTAGCTATGGACCTGCGGCGGGACACGCAGAGCTGCCAGCAATGCGCGGGTATCGCGTGCGCGACTTTCAGAGATTCCCAAGCCGCTGCCAAACGACTTACACCGTCGAGGTCATGGCTTGCACGCAGAGTAGAAGGGCTAGCTGAGTTCGAGTACGAGGGGGGCGAGAGGGCGTGTCTAGCTGCGATTCACAAAGCAGAGAAGAAAGCTTGCAATTACCCCCGATGTCCGCAGGGCTGAGCCTCGGCGCCAGCGTCGCCCAAGAACGGCGCCGAAGACGGTGGAACGCGCGCCGACCACCGGGCCCGCGCGGCCCCTGATCCAGGCTCCGCCGCCTCCCAATCGCCGATCGAATCGCGGACCGGGGGATCAAAGGGATGCATATGCTGGCGCCGAGTTGGCAAGGACGCCTGCGCTGACGAGGGTCGACCGGGCCTGCTCGTACGAGCCGAGGAACACAAAGCCGCCGATGCTGATCCACACAGTGCGCGGCACGATGCCACGGAACAGCGCGCGCGCGCCTTCCTCGCGCACAATCCGCGTCAGGGTGGGCACGACGCCCGAATACGCGAGGCCGGGCGCGCTGCCCGCGGCGCTGGTCGAGAGCATGACGCGGGTCTTGACAACGTCGAGCGGCGTGGTCAGCGCCGCCGCGGTGCCGCCAGCAACGGACCCGCACACAGCGGCCTCCCACGACCGGATCGGGCGGTTCTGGCGGCGGGCGTGCCACTGCTTGAGCGACTCGTAGATCGGGAACTGGATGCACGTGAACGGAATCTCGCGCACGACCTGCGTCAGAAACCCGCGGTAAAAGCCGCGCAGCCCGTCGGCGGCGTGCGTCCCGCGGACGGCGGCGGCCAGCGAGTCGTGGTGCCCGGCCTGCAGGCGCTGCTTGATGACCTCGGTGGGCACGCGCACAAGGCACGCAGCCACCTCGCCGGCCGACGCCGCCAGCATGTGCACCAGTGGCTGGTGGCGCTCCGGCAGCTCCGAAAGCGCCGCCTTTGTCTTTTCGTACATCAGGAAAAACGCCGCGGCGCCTGGCGCCGACCCAAGGATCGCCGACGAGAGCCCCGAGTAGATGCCGCGGAACCCGCCGCTGGCAAGGAACCCGGCCCGGGCCTGCAGCCGCGTCTTGATCGTGTCCAGCGGGAACAGCGCCGTGTCCACGGCCATCCCGGCGACGGCACCAGCCGCCAGGCACTGCAGCGTACTTGGCCCGACGACGTCCAGCGGCATGTCGGCGCGTTGAGAGGAGACGAGGGGGCCACGGGCAGGGCTGGCGGGGCCGGCAGGTGCGAGCGGGAGCAAGGGGGGGAGGGCGTGATCGGGAGGGGGATGTGAGCAGGGAAGCTACCAATGGCGGATCTTGGGCAGCCGGGCGTCGTTATAGGGAGAGTGGGATTCGTAAGAGTGCTGGAAATCGTTTGCGTGGCACGGCAGCTTCGCGGAGGCAAGGGGCGGCGCCCGGGGCGGGACGGCTTGGCCGGCGGTGTCAACAGCCACGCCCGCTCCGTCTGCCAGCGGTGGCTTGCGCGGCGGGTCCGGCGGCGGCGCAGGGCCGAGTGGTGCTGCTGGGCCAGGGCGGAGCCGGTCCGGGCCGCCATTGGGCCGCCCATCTGGCCCACAAAAGACGGCAGCGCGCAACGGCCGAGCTGGGCGCGCGTGCACCCGGCGCACCGTCAAGCGCAAAGGCAGTTGCGCTCTTGTCTCCTTTGGCCTTTGCTGGTCCCTTCCGTTTTACTACGCTCCTAATTCGCCGTCTCGTGTCGGCGCATTCGCTGCTGCAGCCGTACCATTCGGGCGCCCGGCGAGCGGACCTGGGGACGCCACCATGGCCGGCGCCGAGCACGCTCTCGACGGGCTCACCCTGCCCCAGTTGCGCCGAGCGGCGTCGTCGCGCTTCTCCATGCTCCTGGAGGGCACCGTCGACTACGCGGCGTACCGGCAGGCGTACCGGCGGAAGCTCCTCCTCGAGCAGCAGCCGCGCTTCGACTCGCTCGACGACGCCGAGGACGAGCTGCGCTGCGTACTTCACGACGAAGCGTTTGCGCGCGCGCATTCGGACGGCGCGGTCGCGGCGGAGAACGCAGCGCTGGCCGTGGACTGGTTCGCCAGTGCGCTGGTAGGGCTGTTCAGCGGCGACGAGCCCTTTGAGAACCCCGACTTTCTGCGCCTCTGCTGCATGTTCTTTGCGTCGCCTCTCTACGAGAACAACGCGCGGCTGGTCCAGCGCCACCTGGTCAAGCGCACGTATGCCGAGCTCAGCGTCGGCCCGGGCGAGGCGTACGAGTCGTCTCTCTGGCTGCTGCTGGCCTTCCTCCACCTCACAACCGAGTTCCAGCCCGACACCTTCCTGCTGTGCAAGGACAGCGGCCTGTTTCCGCTACTGCAGAGCCTCGTGCTGGCGGACCCTGAGAAGGACCTACACGTGCTGGCCATGTCCCTCATGTTTGAGGTTGCGCAGGCCGTGGAGCTCTCGCAGACCGATCTCGCCTGCATCACCGACGCACTGCTGAGCTTTCTGCTGGACTACATTGAGCGCATGCGCTATGCCGAATGCGACGTATACAACAACACGGCCACAAAGCTGGTTTTGGCGCTGAACGAGCAGCTCTCCAGGCAGCCCGCCCGCCCGGCGGGGCCCCAGTCGCCGCTGGCGTCTGACATTGGCGACGGCGACGGCCAGACCCTAGCGCTACTCGCGGGCGCCGCCCAGCAGTCGTACGGCCGCCGCCGCCGGAACCGCGGGGCCGCGGGCACCGCCTCCGTCCAGACGATGTCGCCGCCCGCTGGGAACACCCCACAGCTGCCGTCACGGCTGCCGTCCTCGTACAGCGACCATGAGCATGCCAGGGCCCACCACACCCGCGCCTCTTCCGTCGGCCTGGCCGCCGACATGTCCCTTGCACAGGACGAGCACGATGCCTGCCCGCCCCGGGAGCCGCGCCGGCAGCCGCTGCACGCGCTATCGCCATCCGCAGCTGCGCTGGCAGCCGACACACACGTGCTTCCGCGGAGCCAGTCCATGGACTTTCGGGCCGAGCTGCGCGAGCGAGCGCCCGCTGGGCCGCCGCGGCCGGGATCCGACGCGTACAGCACCGCACCACTTGGCAGCGGCGCGCGCGGCGGGGGCGTGGCGGGCGAGCCGGGTGACAACTACACCACGCCGCTTATTGCCATCCTGGCGCAGCGGACCGACTGCTGCAAGACATTTGCAGAAAACCTGGTATTCCTGCTGAACCGCGAGACGGATCCAGCAACCCTAACGCTAATACTCCACACGCTCGCCTGTATTCTAGCCAACCCGGACACGTCGGGGATTCTGTACACCAACGACATGCATGTGCTGACCGACATCGTCATCCGCGACCTCAGCAACCTCGCGGACGCCGAGCAGCGCCTGCGGCGCTCGTATCTGCAAGTGGTCTGCGTGCTGCTGCGGAATCCCGTCTACCTAGCCGCCCGCCACCGGCTCTCGGACATTGAGCTGTGCCTGGTGAACATGCTGCGTCAATCGCTTGTCAGCTCGCAGACGGTTCTTATGTCCGCGCGCAGCCGTAGCTCAAGGCGCGGGAGCGCAAGCGACAGCAGCACCCGCCACAACTCGACGATCGCAGAGCTGGCGCCAGGCGCGCCACTCGGGGCCGCAGCCCTGCGCCTGGGCGGCGGCATGGCGTCTCCGGCGCCCTCGCTGTCCTCGACAGCAAGCGAAGAGACATGCTGCGCGCACGCCAGCGTGGAGGAGCCGCGCAGCGAGGCGCCGCTGCAAAAGGCCTCTCGCCGCCCGCCGCCGCCGCCGCCTACTCATCCGCAAGCGGGCGGCCATGAGCAGCGCGGCTCGCTGCTAAAGCCGCAGACGACTCCATCCGCGGGCAGCATGGCTGGGCCTCCCGTCCAGCCCCGCCGCCGTCGGGCGCCGCCGCCGCCACCCCGGTCGCACCAGTCTCCAGGCAGTGGCACCTGTACGCCGATCCTACAGCTCAGCCCGGTCGCCGAGTCGCCGCAGCTCGGCGGCCCCAGCCCACTGCTGACGCGCCGGAAAGCCCCGCCGCCGCCGTCCCCGCGGTCCGGGACACGATCGGAGCAGGCGTCTCCACTGTCAACAGCGCGGCCGCTGCCGTCCCGCCGCCACCCGCCGCCGCCGCTGCCGCCGCCCCGGTCCCGACCAGCCAGCCGCTGCCAGCAACAGTCGTCTGATCTGCCGTCGCAGCTGCCAGCTAGCAGCGGGGCTGCTGGATGCCCGCCGCCGGCACCGCCGCCCCGAGCGAACAGCCGCAGGCACAGACCGGAGCAGACAGGGATTCGGCGACAGCTGTCGGTCAAGAAGAGCGTGTCCCGCTACAAGCGCAACAGCATGATCCAGAGCAGGAGGCCGGCGCCGCCGCTCCCGCCCTTGCGCGTCCACGGCGGTGGCGGCGCCAGTGGCAGCGACGACTCCCCCGGAAATGAGACGGATGGGCCTGCCCCGATCCCGGCTATAGCTGAGAGATCGGCCGAGGACGCAGAAAGCGCCTCTGCCTCGGCTGGCAGGCCTGCCAGCGAGCACCAGCACATGGCCTGCTCGGACACGCACACTGGCGCAGTCGCACTCCCCAGTGGCGAGGACGGTGGCGAGGACGATGACGATGACGGGGAGGACCTGGACACGCCCATACCGACTCCAGACGCGGAGAGCTGTGCCGCGGAGCGCCGGGCCACCCGCACGCTCGTCACCAGCGCGCTGCGCGGGTGCCACGAGGCGCGTATCCTTGCCTCGTCGAATGGTCTGGTGCTTGGCCCGCGCCACTAAGTCCCGGGCGCCTCTGATCACTGGCGAGCAGTGCGGTGATCAAGAGCGGCAACCACTTTGCTTTCAGGACCGCGCCTTGGCTGCGAATTGTGATCTCTCTGCTCCTGCTCCGAAAAATGCGTGGCTGCCCGCCTGTACAAAAGCTCTAGAACGATGTGGTTTCGTCCGTTGACGGGACTGCAGCGGCACCGGCTGACGAATGCGCTGTTTGTGGCAGGCGTCGTGTCGGCAATCGGGACTGTGACGGGGTCGAATCTGCTAGGCTGCCCGGCCGTGAGTCGCGATAACCGGCTGGACGACGGCACGCCCGACGACGAGGCAGGCGTGGCGGGGGCGCGGGGGCGGATATCGCTGGCTGGAACGCAGTCCACCGCTGCCAGACGCGAGCACGCCACGCCCCCTGCGGATGGCAGCAACGCGAACGCCTAAAGCAGCTGCCGCAGAAGGTGGAGGGCCCTGCTGTGCACGCTCCGCGCCAGAGCACGGAGCGCGTGGCGGCCAGGCTCGAACATCTGAAGAGAGGGCGATGTTCGCCCAGTTTGCTTGGGAAACAATAAACATTCTGTACTGGCTACCAGACAGCAGGCCGCCGCCCCGGCCGCGCTATGGCTGGTTCCCGTTGCTGCCGGTGCTCGTGGACCGCACGGCCACGCGCGGGCGCTTGGCGGCGAGCGTGGGGCTGGGCAGCGACTCGGCCGACATGTCGGCAGCGGCGTAGTCAGGCAGGGCCGGCAGGCGAGGCTCCAGCACGGGCGTCGTTGCAGAGCTGCTCGCACGCATGCCGCCCAGCGTGAGCTTTGCGTTGAGCTCCTTGATCTCTTTGCGCAGGCGGGCGTTCTCGTCCTGCAGCGTGCTGACGTGCTCCTCGAGGCTATGGATGTAGACCTTCTTTTTCTGCCGGCACTCCTTCGCAGCCAGGCGGTTGCGCTGCAGCCGCCGCGCTCTGCGCTCATCGGCCGTCAGGTACCGCAGCGACCCGGGCCGCCCCGACCCGGGCGCATCGGGCGTCAGCGGCATTCTGTCTGCTATCAGGGGCTGGTCGTAGTCGTCGTCGTCATCCGACGAGGTGGCCTCGTCCAGGCCCGCAGACGCGGCTGCTGTTGTTTTTGCTGGGTGTACGGCCGCGGATGCCCCCGAGGTCGCCCTGCGCCGGCGCGCCTTCCTTGGCTTTGCTGTGAGCTCGGCTGGCGCGGCGGCGATGGGTGCACTCAGCGGGAGTTGGGGCCCCGACATCGACACAGGCACGCCGATGGACGTGGCGGCAATGCTCGCGCTGAGATGCTCGGAGGCGGCAAATGACTGGGGCGATAGTGTGTTGAATGCCGAGACCGCAAACGCCGGCAGGGACACCTCCATGACGGCAGCAGAGGAGCCATCCGCCATGCCGGGATGGTCGCCGGGCTGTCCCGGCGGCGGCGTGTTGCGCAGCGACGCCGTGCCAGACGGGATGGTCGGCAGCACCACCGAGCTCATGTTGGACGCTGCCAGCAGCGCCGCCGCCGCATGCTGCGCAGTCGGCCCCGGGTACGAGCCGATCGGCGGGATGCTTGCCTGTGAGTTGGCTGCCGCGACCACCGCGGCCGCTATGCTGCTGTCCATGTACGGCTTTGTGCTATTGGCAATCGACGCAAGCACCGAGCTGGCCGCCGCGGCCGCCTCCACGCTGCTCCGCCGCCGGTGCGAGTGCGGGCTGCGGTACGAGTTCATCATCTCCATGACCTGGTCGTGTGCGTTGCGCTGGAGTGACGCTAGGACGGATTCGTCGGCGGCGGCCATCGCGGTCACGGCCGGGATCCCGCCCACTGTTGCGTGTAGCCCCATGCTCGCCGCCTGGCTCACCAGCGCCATCGGCTGCGCGCCGCTACTGCAGACCGCCAGCCGCGCCTCGGCCATCGCGGTGGATATCGCCACGGCAGTCGCGGCCGCGGTTGCGGCAGCGGTAATATCGCCAGCGCTCGTGCCCACCAGCATCGCCGGGCCGGCCGACACTTGGCCAGCCAGGTCCTGGTCGGGCTCCAGCCTCGGAAACGGCGCTACTTCCACCGTCGCCGTCGGCGCCTGGGCCGGCAGGAACCCAGACACTGCCGCTGTTGCCTCGGAGGGCTTTGACATTGGCCGTGTGCCGCAAAGCGGTGCCGTAGGGCGCGCTTTTCGAGAGGCGGGAGGGCTGCTAGCTCCGCAGCGTGTCTGGTGCGCAGTCGAAAGGCGAGCGGTGGTCTATGTCTTTCGATTAGCCGTCAGCGAATGCGCGCAGAAAGCAAGTGCGAAAAAAAAGCAACGGTGCCTCGCCTGCACGAGCGGGAGATGACGACAACGGCCTGCCGTCGTCATCGCCGCCCGCGGCGAAGGCTGGCAGCGAGGACTCGAAAATTTTTCGCACGTCGCCCATTGGCTGCTGCGAGGGCCCGCATCACGTGCGCGTTCAGCGCCGGTCCCGCCTCACTCGCTCTTCGACGTCATGACGCTGAGGAAGGCCTCCTGCGGCAGCTCGACCTTGCCAAACTTCTTCATGCGCTTCTTGCCTTCCTTCTGCTTGTTGAGCAGCTTCATCTTGCGCGAGATGTCGCCGCCGTAGCACTTGGCCGTGACGTTCTTGCGCAGCTGCTTGACGGTTTCGCGCGCGACGATCTTGCCGTTGGCCGCCGTCTGGATGATGATGTCAAACAGCTGCCGCCGGATGACCTCCTTCAGCCGCCGGGCCATGTCGCGCCCGGTGGTGACGACGCTGCTGCGGTGCATCACCGCCGCCAGCGCGTCGACGGACTCGCCGTTCAGCAGGACCTCCATCTTGACCAGATCGGACTCCCCGTAGCCGGCCTCTTCGTAGTCGAAGCTGGCAAATCCCTGCGACTTGGACTTTAGCTTGTCGAAAAAGTCGGTCACAACCTCGGCCGTCGGCAGCCGGCACTTGAGCATTACGCGCGACTCGTCGATAAACGTGTGGTTCTGGATCTCGCCGCGGTGCGTGGTGCACAGCTCGAACATCTGGCCCATGTATTGCTCGGGGAATATCACGGTTGCTGACACAAACGGTTCCATGGTCGCCACCACAGCGTCCTGCATGGAAATGGCGCTGGGAAAGTCTGCCGGCGTCCGGATAAAGTGGGTGCTGCCGTCCCGGTACTTTATCTGGTACGGCACCGTGGGCGCGGTGATCAGCACGTTGGCGTCGTACTCCTCCTCCAGGCGCTGGCGGAAGACGTCCATGTGCAGCGTGCCCAGGAATCCCAGCCGCCACCCCTGGCCCAGCGCCGCGCTCGTCTCTTTGTGCACGCTGACGCTAGAGTCGTTGAGCGTCAGCTTCTGTATCGACTCGTCCAGGCGGTCGAACTCGTCGGCGTCGATCGGAAACACCCCCGCAAACACCATCGACTTTGCCGGCACGAACCCGGGCAGCGCCTCCACCGGCTCTTTGTCCCGGTAGAACGTGTCGCCCACGTGCGCCTCCGCTATTGACTTCATGTTGCAGACAATGTACCCGACCTGCCCCGCCTGCAGCGACGTCGTGGGCGTTGGCTCGGGATACATGATCCCGACCTCGGCGACCTCGTACTTTGTCTTGGAGTGGTTCGACACGATCCGGGTGCCCTTCCTGATCGCCCCGTCCTTGACCGCCATCAGGCACACCACGCCCTGGTATCTGTCGTACCACGTGTCGAACAGCAGCGCCTTGAACGGCCGGCCGCTGCTCCCACCCGGCGGCGGGATCTTCTCGATGACCGCAGGCAGCACCTGGTCGACACCAAGGCCCGTTTTCGCAGACATATGGAGCAACCCGCCTGCATCAATCTCGAACGCGCTCTCGATCTGCTTTGCTGCGCGTGCCGGCTCGGCCGTTTGCAGATCGACCTTGTTCAGCATCGGAATCACCTCCAGACCCTCGCCAAACGCCAGGTAAAAGTTGGCCACCGTCTGCGCCTGGATCCCCTGCGCAGCATCCACCAGGAGAATCGTGCCCTGGCACGCGGCCAGCGACCGCGACACCTCGTAGCTAAAGTCGACATGCCCGGGCGTGTCGATCAGGTTCATCAGGTACTTTTGCCCCATGTGTTCGTAGAACATGCTCGCCGACTGCGCCTTTACCGTTATCCCGCGTTCCCGCTCGACCTTGAGCTTGTCCAGCACCTGCTTGTTCTTGCCGGTCTTTGATATCACGCCGGTCAGCTCGAGCAGCCGGTCTGCGAGCGTGCTCTTGCCGTGGTCAATGTGCGCGATTATGCTAAAGTTGCGGATGCGTTCCGGCGGATACGTCGATATGTCGATCTCTCCGCGTGTCCCGTCTGGCGCCCGCGTCGAATACCGATACCGTGACGCACACGGCGCGCCCCGCCACCCACGCCATACTCTGCTACATATGCGCCGCCCCGGCACTTGTAGGCAATGTGCCATGAAACAAGGCGGGCCCGATACCGCCGCCGCCGCTGCTGCCGCCGCCGTTGCGTGTCGTGGAGAGCAGGGGCGAATTCAAGTGACGCGAACGACAAAATGCAGAAGCGCAAGCAGGCCTGCTGCCACAATGCCAGGGCTTCACTAAGCCCCAAGACGGCCAGTGATCACCCCGAGATCAAGGACCGCAGGCCACCAGCATGCACGTGCCCTGCCCCTGCTGGATGCACTGACCAGTGGTCCTGGAAGCGCAGAGGGGCTGGCGAGCATGCGCAAGGAGAGGCTGGACGCGCTCTACACACACCACTACCCACTCAACACCAGTTTCAGGCGCTGGGCGCCCCGCCGTGCTTTCTGGGATGCCAATTGAAACCCAACCATGTGCGTGATCATACTGGCAATCCTGTGTCCCAGCTTTTACCACTGCGGGGTCCAGTAACCACCCTGACGGGAGAGGCTTCATCAATGCGATGAAGACTTTGCAACAGCATGAGATGTTTAGGGCCTACATCAGCAGCATCCAGCGCATCACTCTTTTTGAGCCACTCCTAAATATCACATGTGAAGCGGCGCCTGGCATTGACTACAGTTCTTTCCTTTAAGCATGCGTGGTAGTGGGGGCCCTCTGCCAGATTGCATACTAATGTGGCAAGCCAATAATATTAATGCACGAATGTACCGCATGCTGGACAGAGGCGCCGGCAGTCTCTCCTCTGCCCTAGTCGCTGTGGCCTGACGCAAAGCGGTTGACAGATGCCGGGAGCTGCAGCGACAGCTTCCACGCGAGGACCAGTATCCCAGCGCTGAGAACCCACACCAGATGCGAGTTGAATGGGTATGGCAGGTCGTGCTTGATCGACCATGCCCACAGCATCCCGGCTGCAAGCGGACCAACAATCGCTGTGAGCGTTGCGGCTAGCTGCTGCATGCTGATCATGGTGCCCAGCGTAGACTTGGACGGTGCAATGTTGGCGACCAGCAGGTTGCCGCTGGTGAAGGCAAGGATGTCGCCAACTATGCGTATCAGCAGCAGCGCCGTCAACAGGACCCACAGCAGGCAGTAGTCAAGATCCACGGGGAGGCTCCATGAACCGGGCATCGAGAGGGCCAGACCGCTTCTGCTTTCCATCGACCGCACAATGTGGGCGGCCAGCAGCGAAAGGAACGGCGTGGCAATAAAGTACGGCACCATGACCTTCATACCCGTCTGGTAGCACCACAGCGCGCCAAACTTGCGCTCAAACTGCGGGTAGGCAATGAGCTGTGTGTAGATGACAGCAACGCCAGTGATGGCCAGCGAGAACCCGATCTCGCGTGGCGGGAACCCCAGGCCACCGTCGCTTGGCGGCGTGGCGGCAAACACGGGGTAGACCTGCATGCTCATCACAACGACCAGGCACATCAGGGTGTTGGTGAGCATGACACGCTTGGCCACGGGGGTCAGCAGCGCAAAGGAGATCTTGGGCTTTGGGGCGTGCGCCGGCTCGCGTGGACCTGCAACCAGGGCGGTGGACTCGGTGGCCGGGCCATCTTCCGTTGCTCCCATCCCTGGGGTGCTAGCAGTACGGTCAAAGACCAGCGTTTCCTTCAGCTTGAAAAGCCCGACCACCAGCCCTGCTGCGGTGGTCAGCGAGCCGGCCATACACGGGAGCAGGTATGGATACTGCCGAAACAGCTCGACATGGCCGAAAAGCCCCGGGTACTGTTTCGCCGGATCCACCAGCAGGCCACCCACGGCGGCACCGGCCATTATGCCAACATGCCACGCGAGCGGGAGCAGCGCCATCATGCGCGATCTGTTGCTGTCATCAGACAGCTCTGCGGTAGCTGCCTTCACGACGCCAGCGGTGCCGGCAAAGAATCCGTTGAGCGACCGTGTAACCAGCGCCCACATGAATGATCGTGACAGGCCAAAAAACACAAATGTTACCAGATTGCCCGTTAGGGCGATGAGTAGCGTTGGCCGTCTTCCAATCCTGTCTGATAGCGACCCCCAGTACATGGTTGTAATCGCCTGGCAAATGGAAAACGACGTGAACAGCACACCCGAATAGAACGACACGTCCCTGGGCGACTTGACCATATCAAAGCCCCCGACCATCTACAGAAAAAGTGCGGTGCAACAAGGCGCTTACAGCAAAAAAAGATCCGGCATGCCTGGCGGCAGGTTTTTTTGTGAGCGCCATTCCGTCGCGGATGAAGCGCCCCTGCCAGCACGCCTTGCTCCCACCCCTGGCGAGGGACTGGGCATACCTGGAAGACAAAGGGCTGGATAAGCGAAAAGTTGACAGGCTCGGCCAGGCGCACAGCCAGGAGCACGCTGAGCTGGCCCCAGGGCAGCGGCGTATCGCCACTGGTAGAACGCTCCATACAAAGCAGGGCACAGCTAAAGAACGAGCGCAATCGGGCAATGGAGAGACACGCTGGCCACACTCATCTCCACACAGACTCCGCACGCCCCTATTCACTGTCGGGAGCTGGGCCACACCTGCACGCAGCATGAGTCACGCGCCGTTTCCTGCAGATGGGAACATCGCAACTGTGACTCTTAGCGAGGGCGCTGCGCATCGGCCCCGCACGCCAGGCACTCCCCCCTACTGCCAAATGGCCCATTGCCTCCAACCAAGAGAGCCCGTGCCGCCTTGGCGCCATGCTACAGGCACAGCGGCCGTGCATTAGAAAGTAGATAGTATTCCAACGGGTTGCCGAAAAGGCGCTAGTGGCAGCCAGACCGCCTAGCGTCGGCTCCAGGCTGCTCATCCCTGTCAGCCACCACTTGGCGGGCGGGCGCGCCACCATGTATGCCAGAAAGACCGCCATTGATGGCAGCGTAATTAAGCTATACAATGGCGCCATACGAGTCTGCGGCTGCGCACGCCTGCTGTGGCTCTGGCGACTGCGCGAGGTACTTTGGACGCGACGACCTGTCCAGGCGGGCCAGGCAGACCTTGACCTCGTGGCGCCAGTCGACGCGGAAGAGGATGTACCACTGCTGCGGCAGGGAGAAGGCGATGACGGCGGCAGCGAGGCCAAGCCAGAGGCCAACGACCTCGAGGCGCGGCGGGCCAATGGCCAGGTAAAATCCGAGCGGGATGCCCAGGAGCCAGAACGCCGGGAACGCCAGCATGGCGCCCAGTCCCTGCTTGCCCAACGCGCGCATGATTCCGCCGGTCACGCCGTTCATGCCGTCGTATGTCTGCACAGCAGCAAAGTACGGCATCAGGTGGGCGCACAGCTCGGCGACCTGGCGATCGTCCGTGAAGATGTACCCCCAGCCGCGGCGGTACCAGAACAGCAGCAGCGAGGAGACAATCCCAATGATGTAGCCGGCGCCGATGGCCGTGTATGCGGCATAGCGCGCGCGGCGCTGCTTGCCCATGCCCAGGGAGTTGCCGATGCGCGTGGCGGCGGCCGAGCCGACGGCGTTGGGGGTCTGGAATGTCATGGCCATAGCGGTGAAGATGCACGCCTGTGCGGCCATCGACACGGGGCCAAAGATGGACGCGCCAAAGGTCGACATCTCAAAGGCGGCCCAGCTGCACGCCAGCATTGCAGCGCTCGGAATCGCCATCCGGTAGAACTCCCAGATGCCGTGGAGGCACTCCCAGGTCCAGCCTCCCCACGCGGCGCGCGCGGGGCCAAGCGCAATGCACAGCACCATGCCCAGCAGCAGCAGCCAGTTGCTGATCACGGTCGCCAGCGGCGCACCGGCAAAGCCCAGGCCAAAGGTCGGCGACCACACGAGCAGGTAGCAGCCGGCGACGTGGATGGGCATGACCACGGCCATCACCCGCGTGCTGGCCTGCATGATGCCCTGTGCCTGGGTGAAGCGCTTCAGGCACTCAAATGCCAGCTGCGGCCAGCTACCCAGGAGCCAAATGCGCAGGAAGCGGCCGCACAGCGCGGACACCTCGTCGGTCTGGCCGAGCAGCTCGAGCAGCGGGTCGATGTGCGCAAACAGCAGCACGCCCGGCACCAGCTGCAGCGTCACGGCGACCAGGCCGCGCTGCATGTGGAAGCCCACCCGCGTCTTGTCTGGCGATGCGGTGAATGCTGCGCAGCAGAACGTCTCCAGGGCGTTTGCCAGGCCAACGCTGGGCATGAGCACGACGCAGTTGACAATCATCACGGCGAGCGAGGCGGCGGCCAGCTCGTTCACGCCGAGGCGGCCGACGCTCAGCATGCTGACAAAGTTGAACGAGTTCTGGCACAGGTATGTCAGCACCAGCGGCACGGACGAGGTGAGCAGCCACCATGCCTCCTGCTTGACCAGCGCGGCGCGGCTGAGATTCAGCTCGTCGTCAACGAGGTGCTGGTCGGTGAGGGTGGTTTCGGAGAGGCGCGAGATCAGCGGGGCCTCCTCGCCCGGCAGCGCACATGCGACATCTCCGCCGATCTCCATGGGCGGGCGGATCCAGCTAGCGCGGCGGCGGCCAAAGCTCGGAGCGCAGGAGCAAGCAGATGAACCTCGGCTGGATGCCGGGAGGAGGGCGGAAGCGGGGCTGCGCGGGGAGGAAGGCGACGACGAAGGGTGGCCAGCGACGGTGAGCGGGCCGACCAGGCGGCACGGACGGCGCGGGTATTTGAATCCGTCGGCGGCAGCGGCAGCCCCGGCCACCACCGGGGGCTAGTGCGCTTGCGAACGAATGATGGCTTTCATTGCACGCCATCCCCCCAGGGTTGGGGCGGACAACAATCCGTTCCGCAGACCAGACAAACAGCGCCCCGATGCGCCCGATTAGGCAGCGGAGACAGTCAATCGCAGCACACGCGCTCGCCCCTGCCAAAGACGGCCACGGCCATGTGATTGCTGGCCGACTACTGCGCTAAGCGCTCTTTGTGTCACCCGGTGGCCCCTGGCTCCCCTGGTCTTGACGGCACAATGGACGGAGGAGCAGCGGCGGCGGCAGCGGGCAATGTGCAGCAAACAAGGGCCTTGCCGCTGGCTCAGGGAAAAGCGCCGTAGCCCCCTGAAAGGGCGGATCGCCAGCGCCTTCGGGCGGGGATCTTGTGGCCATTGCCTTTCCCACGCAGCGACGCAATGACGGTGGTGGTGGTGATGGCAGTGGCAGTAGTGGGTTGTTTGCAGGAATGATTGACAGTACAAAAGAAAGAGTGGCGAGGAGGAGATGGATGGCACGCAGGCGCGCATCCCCTCCCCCGGATGTCTAGCATTCAGCGGGCAGGCTGAAATCCTCAATGCGCGAGCCGCCGCCCCACGGCGAGTCAAACTCCAGCTCGGCCTTGGGGCCCAGGCCGCGCTTGGCAAAGGCGGTCCACAGCAGGCACTGGTTGGCGCCGGCCGTGAGCTGGCGGTCAGCAAGCAGGATCGCGTTGCGCGCATCAATAAAGCTGGGCATGCACGGCTGTAGCTTCATCCCGTCGACGAGGAGCTGCAGCGCGAGCGTGTTGCCCTTGGACAGGTCGCGCTGGCGCAGGTCCTCCGCAAACCCGTGCGCGTCGATCAGGTTCCACACCACCTCGTAGAGGATCTCGGCCCACACCTCGCCCTTGGCGTGCACCTCCCAGTACATTGGGCCGTCCATGATGCCGTACGTCGACGGGTTGGTCTTCATGTCGGTCGAGTACGGGTACTTGCGGATGCCCCGCGCGGCCGAGTACTCGCCCATGGGGATGTCGTCGGCGCGCGTGTTGGTGGGCTTGAGGCGGATGATGGTGGCAAAGATGTCGCCCCAGCCCTCGCCCATGCCGCCGGCCTCGCCGTACGAGAGGCAGTTCGAGTTTGCCGGGCCGCCCGTCAGGCGGATGCTGACGCCGTGGGTGTACTCGTGGACGACGATGCCCTGCTCCAGGTCGCCGTCGCGGTTGGGGCGGGTGATGTCCCACACGTACATGCGCATCTTGGGGTGGCGGCCGTCGGGCGGCGTGGCAAAGTTGGCGTTGTTGTAGCCGCTGCCGTCCTGGGCGTTGGCAATGACCGCGTCGCCGCCGCGGCCCTTGCCGCTAAAGTTCACGTCCTGGAAGTTGCCGGCCGCCTCGTCGAACCCGTAGTGGAACAGCAGGTCGTGCATAAAGTTGTTTGTGTAGAACAGCTGCGTCACGGCGGCCTCGATGTACGACGCGGGCTCCTTGGCCAGGTCCATCGCGTAGTCAAACACGCGCCCCGCCGACGTCGGCCGGTAGTTGTGCTCCCAGCTGCGCCCGCCGTCGGGGTTCGACTGCGCGTACACGTTGTTGCCCGCCGTCTGGTTGCCGCGGGCCCACCCCTGCGGGCTGGCGACAATGTCGGCCGGGTTCTCCACGAGCTCACGCGCGCCCTCGGACGGATCCGCCACGCGCCACGGGTACACGCGGTACGCCTCGGGCTCGGCCACGTAGTGGTTCGTCCAGTCCACCAGCGAGTCCACCTTGCCCGTGCGCGCGTTGATCTGCGCGTTCCACCAGTGGTCCTCCTGCTCTACCGTCAGGTCCCACACCTCGGCCAGCGTGCCGTCGTCCAGCCGGATGAGCGCCGCCCGCGCGCTGGCCACCCCGCCCACCGCAAAGCCCGCCGGCAGCCCGCTCAGCTGCAGCTCCGCCTCGCCGTCGGCGCCGGCCGCCGCATCGACGGTGACCTCCGCCACCTGGTGCGGCAGCAGGTCGTCCTTGATGTGGTGCGCCAGCCGCTCCAGCGCGTGCGTGACCGAGACGAACGCCGACTTGGCGCCGCGTGTCCCGAACGCAGACTTGGCGCCGCGTGCCCCGAACGCATGCTGCCGCTGCACACCCGCGTGCTTCTGGCGGCGCCCGCGGTCGATCAGGTCGACCGCGTCCTGGTCGCCCGCATCCTGGATGTGCAGACGGTCGACAGCGCCGTTGACAATGTCCTTGATCCAGCTCAGCTCGTCGGCAACGCCGCCGGCCACCCTCTCGAGCGCCGTGCTGGCCAGGCCATGCGCGGCCTCCCACGTGCCCAGCACCGCCGCCTCGACCTTGTCGGCCCACCCGTGGCCAGCGCCAGCGGCCGTGCTCGCTGCAAACGAGTTGCCCGACGCGATGACGCGGCCGTTCCTGTCGATGTTGACGTTGCCGTTGCCGTTGACCACCTCGAGCCCGTTGACCACCTGCCGGAAGTACACGTGCGTCACCCCCGTGTGTTCGCTGCGATACGCCGACTTGACCTTGAGCCCGTCCTCCGGGATGCCGTGATGCTTTGATAGATACGCCGCAGCAGTATCCACAGCTGCACGCACTTCTGCATCGGCGTCGTGCAGCACCGTGGTCTGCAGCTGGCGCTTAGCGCTGCCCGGCGATGCCACTGCAACCGGTGCCGCATACACCGTGTAGTGCGCGGGGCTGCGCGCCGCCGGCCCGAACGGCTTCACGCCCGTCCGCGGGTTGTGGTGGAACCCGTGGAGGCTGCTGGCCGACACCGCCAGCGCCATGCCCAGAATGAGCACCGACTTGACCATGGCGCACAGGAGCCGCCTGCCTGTCTTGAAGGGGGGAGGTGCTTGGGCTAGGGGGGACCGGTAAGGGGGTTTGTTGGGACCGCTGCGGGAGAGGGCGGGACTACTACTGGTACAGGCGGCGGAGTATGATGGAAAGTGGAGTATTCCGAGTGCAAATGGAAGACCGCTGTGTCGCGCGTGGAGTTGAGGCGAGTGGGAGGGGCAGCGTCGGGCAGGAATGAGTTGGTGTGTATGGAAATAGCACAAAGCCGCTTGTCGCCGCCCGTTTGCAAAGGAGAGAAGGCGGGGCGAGCGCCCCTCCCCGGCACGCCCGGCATTGCCAGGCGGAGCGACCCGCTCGTCCCGAGGTCATGCACCGTCTTCCCTTTCGCCAGTGACCCCGCAAAGGGCGCAGCACGCCATTTGCGCTTGCAGCCGATTGCGTGGCTATCGACGAGATCCACGCCAAGGGCGGCACAGTGAGCCGCTGCTCCCGCCAGTCCGCCCCACTCGTGGCTCATCACCCGGCACGCCCGCCGTCCCGTGAATCGGTCATGTGGCCCCGCGCAGCGTGGCCTGGCCCCCCTACCAGTTCCGCAGTCCGCGCAATCTGATCGCGGCACCCGCGCTGATCTGATCGCGCTGGTGCGTGGGTGCGTTGCCCAAGGCGGGCTGCACGTCTGCGCTCTGCGCCGGCCAATGCACAGGGCTGGGGCACGCGCGCGCGCGGTTCCCGCCCCGCGGACTCCCCCTCGTGCGCCGACGGGCGTTCACGATCGCAACTGCGAATGCGCGACGGCGGCCGGCCGGCCAGCAACGCGAACCGTCGGCTATTGTGGCGCAATGGCCGCGCCTGCCTGCTGGCTCACGCGGCATGCGCACGCGCTCCGCCCGCGGGCGCGAGTGGCTGGTGCTGTATCAATTGCGGCAATTGGCGCGAGGCCGGCGGGGGGTCAAGGCCGTGGGGGGGACCACAGGCGTTTAAAAGGGGCCAACGTCAGTACAATACGGCCACCGCCAGGACCCGTGCAATTGTGGCCACATTGTCGCCTTGGGGAGATGTCATAGTACAATAGCACGCCATTTGCCATTGAACAACCACCCATCCAGTGCCCATTGGCTGCTTGGGATGCGCGCACCTGCTACGTCTCCCCCTGCCAGCCGCCATGCCGCGAGAGACACACTAACACCGTGCAGGGAATGCATTATACGTGTCAAAGGCGGGTGCCGCAGCTGAGCACCGCCATGCATTTAAAGGGGCCACGCTTCCCACTTGGCCCCGATTATCTAGCCACACAACAGACACCCATCCTCCATCCGCAGCACAGGCCCACTTTGCTACCGCCCTTTGTTGACCCCCCCCATTGAAACGCGCCAACAATGTTCTCCACGCTGCGCAAAATCATTGACAAGATCACGCCCGCCCCGCCCACCAACGAGCAGATCGACGCGCTGTTGAACATTTAGAGTGGCACGGGTTGCCATGTCTCAGCCCGCCAGCGGTCGCCGCCACACGCCCGATATAGATTATATTCTGCTCATCCGGTAGCGTGCTTACCCCCCAAGCCAGAATAGAAAAGCCCGCTAAAGGGGCATCCCCAAGGAGATTTGAATGGTAGCGGTGGCGGTATCACATACCCCAGGGACAGAAGCAGTGGCAGCGGGTGCTAGTATCATCCGCTGCTGGTCGTGCAACGTGTGGAATCATTGCATGACGAGGACATGCCACCGGGGCCATGCTTTAACGAAGCGATGCCCGCAATTAGCACTCTACCTACTCTTTGTTTGCAGTTACCAATGAGAACCAGCTGCAATTGATTCGGATAGTTGTTGTTAGTGTTGGTGGGTGCAGCTGCGGGCCATCGTGGCCCAGCAGTGTCATCACCGGCTCGCCGTCGCTGCTGTCGCTGACTGCCGGGCACTCCGCCTGTGCCATGCTGGCTGTTACATGGCGTGGGTGTGTCGGCTCAAATATAAAGCCGAAGAAAGAAAGGAAGCGAGAAGAGAGATTAGAAAACAGGCGGTGCCCTAACTAGCACTCCATACCAGTAGTTACATCACCAGTAACCAATGAGAACAACAGCACGCAACAGTTTGGATCACAAGCCAGCATGGAGCAGGTGTCCCGGGTTCAATCGCCAGCCAACACAGAGTGGAAAAAAAAGACATGATGATTTAAAGGCTCTTTACTGCACTTTAACAGAAGGCAAAACGCTATGCTATCATGTGAAGAGAGGCGTCTGCTGCTAGAGCGGCCACAGGATAGCTAGCATAAATCAAGCCAAAGAAAGCCTCTAGTAAACCTAGAGCTTGGGCGCTATTGGGGTCGACTCTCACGCCGCATGAACCTGTGCCACGCTAGTAACCATTACTGCAAGATTGAGTACGTCGAGACTTTTTGCAATTTCGACATAGTGTGACAGTTGCTTGCCTTCCACTAATAAACGCAGGGGGGTGCCAGTGGGGGTTGTAGCATAGATAGTGTATGTTGCACCCTGTAGATTCGGATGGCTGGCAATGTGGCTGATAATTGTGCTTGCATCGACATCGGTGGCGCTCACAATAGAACCACTACAGTCGGCACCCACAGCTGACCAGTAGACCATTACCATGTTGCAAGTGTCGGATAGGTTGATGGATAAAGGAGAGGCGGTAGTTGGTAGAGTGATGCCGATCCGCAACAAGGTAATGCTGTTGTTGAACGAGAGGGGGGAGCGGCAGTGGCAGGGGAAGAGTGGAGTAGCGCTGCAGAGGATGGCTGCTGGGTAAAGGGAAGGGAGGATGCGGATGCAGAGGCAGTGGCAGAGGTGGGAGCGCAGGACAGACACTATTTATTTGCTTTAGGGAAGGTGCGGGTGCTGGCCAGTTCGTGCTCCGCCCACGGACACCTCTTTCTTAGCGGCGCTCGCTAGTGTGGTGATGTGTGTAAGTCGACGGCCCCTCCGCCGACCCACCCCATCCTTCCGCTCCTCAGCTGGTGAGGTTGGGCCACGCGCCACCTAACTTGGGAAACGCTTGCTGCGGCAACCACGCCAAACCCAGCCTTTTCTTGTCATCCCTTGGCCGCCAGGTGGCACCGGATCTGTGCGCAGCCAGCTGGCCTGCACATGTCGGCCAATGGTGTTGTCACACTGTCCGCTATCCAAGGGCGGATAGGGGCGGAATGAGGGGGTGGATCGGCGTAGAAAGAGCAGGAAGAAGGGTGGCCAGCGCATGAGGGCCCCTTGTACACCAGCAAGTCTTCATTGTCAGAGCGGCTCTGTTGGGAGTCACCCAGCTTGAGTGGGAGGCGGGCGGGTTTCCACTCCTCTTCCTCGTGCGTGCACCCTGCCCACATGATTTGTCCCTGCGCCATGCCTCCATGCCACCTGCTCGCTTGGCCGCACAGCCGCTGGTGGTGGATAGCACTGGTGCTGCCTACAGTGGTTTCCTTACTTCTTCCTATGCCCAGCACATGCAGCCAAGCATTTCGCGTTGGCACGCAGAAGAAGGTAGGCCGGCGGCATGCACCCATCTTGGCTACTCTGACACAGTGCCAATCTGCACGCGCCAGCGGGCACGTCGAAGCACGCCACAATGCACCGCTTTGCAAACTAGGGCACTTGAGCCACCGATGATGGCGCCCGAAACGTGCGCCCGAATGGGCATGCATCTGCTACAATCCTCCACATTGCTTGTTGTTTCAAGAAGCACTGTCGCGTGCAGGAGCCACGCCACCTGCCATTCTCGCTTGCTTTTAGCTTTCTGGGTCATCCTGTATTCTCCGCGTGCTGGCCTTCAACCCACATCATGTCCTACGCGCGGCGTCAGCGATGCGAGGAAGGGTGTTCTCAGATGGCACGGAAGCGAGGGTGCTGACTCGGCATCAAGAGGCCTGGCACACGACGGACGCCTGTAGCCAGCCGGGGCGCACCGGACAATAGGGCTAGCACAGCCATTGCCAGCCATTGCCACCGCCGCCGCCGCTGTTGCGATGTTTGCTGTTCCTCCGTGCCGGGGGGGCTTGGGAACAGCCGCTGCTCGCGTGGCTAGCCAGCCAAGCCAGCTAAGCCGCCCCCAGCAGTCCGGCTGGTCTTCTCTCCCCACGCGGGCGGGCACAATGCGGGCGGGGGGCGCATGCCAAAGGGGTCATTCCCCGCCTAGACTCTGGCCACCGTGTTGTTGCCGATGCCAGCAGTAGGCTGGGCCATTGTGCGCGCCGCTTTGTCGCGCAAGGCATTCTCTCGGGCTCGCCCGCGCCCGCACCCCCGACGCGACAGCACCCCCAAAGGCACCGCAGCGCCCTGCGCGGACCGGCGAACCAGACGGGCCAGGCGGGCAATCCACAAACACTCCCGGCGGGCTCTCTCCCGGTCGCCCCAGCGCCTGCCCGTGCACTGGATCTGCAGGCGGGCCTTCGTGTCGTCGGCATCGCCTGCGCGCCACATTCATAAATGGCCTCCCCGCCCGCGCCCGCTGCCGGACCGCGGTCCGTCGTGCGCCCCCCCTTCTCGCCCCGCCCTCGACGCCCTCTCTCAAACTCTCTCTCAAACTCTCCCTCTCTCTCTCTCTGTCGTGCCGGCGCCTGGTCGCGCCTCCACCCCGCTCCTGCATTACTCATACACACCAAGCGTCCCTTTCCACCCCCCCCCCCAGCCATGGGCTGCCGCAGATGCCGCGGATGGGAGGAGAGCGAGTGCTGCCTCAGCCAACAGGCCGCGTGCGACTGCTCATGCCATGCAGCGTGCGACTGTGCCTTCTGCCACACTGTCGACCTCAAGGTGCGGTCGTGGCCAGGAATGGCGCACACCTACAGTTATCGGGGGAAATCGGCTGCGCTGAGGATAACCGCGGCGCTGCGGCTGGATCCGCGGCAAAGTTGGATCAGCGACGGTGAAACTGACGGCCGGCCGTCGACAGAAACGCGTGTGTCTTCTGACGAAGGAAAATCCGAGAGAACCCGGTGGCGGTCACTCCGAAACTCGACGTTGAAGCCACTGCGGATGTTTGCATGAGCCACTCCGCCACCCCGCACGTACATCTGCTGTACCAGCGTGCGCCTAATGTTATTCCTGGTGGCTGCGCTGGCAACCATTCTCCCCCACCACCCTTGCCCGCGCCCCTGCATGGATCGGGTTCCAGAACTGGATCTGTCGATCCTTCAACTCTTTTTGCGTCCGTGCATTCCACACCCTCGCATTGCATTCTTTGCCCTCACAGTAGAGAGGAATTGCCTTGATTAACCCCTAGAAACTACAGGGAGTCAGCCACGCAGCGACAGTCGAGAACAGCTGTAAGGCTGCACCCGAGCTCTGTCTGTGGCCAAGGGTATGGTCAACCGCCCCGAGACGGAGAGGTATCCGGGCAGCACATGTCCGCGAGTCGGTGCTCCCGGGAGACCGTGGCCAGGGCCACGTTCCGGAGCTCCGCCAGCTCGTCCCTCGCTGACCTGCGTATAGGGGGAACGGTGCTGGATCTGCTGACTCTGCTGCACGTGGTGACCTGGGGCTGGCGCATGCGCTGGTGTCTGGTGCCAGGCGTGGTACGGGAGGCCCGCTCCCGCTCGATCGGCTGGTCATTCCGCTCCTTCCACCAGTCGTACTGGTACCACAGCCCTTCCAGGACCTATCGCTGGATGGCCGTCGTGTAAGTGCGTGGTTCGGGGAAGGTTCCCTCAGTGCTGGTCGTAATACCCTCTGCTAAGGGTTGCGTCGGGGGGTCTGTGCTGGCCGCTGCTGCTGTGTTGCTAGCATCTGGCGGATGTGTGGGCTGGCCGGGCCGAACATGGACGCGTGGCCCTGGTGTGCCTTGCGCTGCTGCTTGTTGTCTCGCTCCACGGCTTCCTTGGTTGCCAACTGACACTCGTCTAGGATCAGCGGAATCGGCTACAGCTGGACTGGCAGCAGCAGAGCCTGCCGCATCCATTTGCAGCCCCCCGATAGAGTGGCTCCGCTGTATGCGCCGAGCCCAGCACTGGCTGTCCAGACCGCGCCCACCACCACCCCACCGAGCGGCTCCAGTCACGCCAGCGCCCAGCCCCAAGCCCGCCGGTGCTGCGGCTGGCTGCAAAGGCCGGGGCAAGGCTGGCGGTGGTGGCAGGGAGGCGGCCGCAACCGCAAGCAGAGGTGCGCCTTGCCACTGCCTTGTGCTAAAATATATGCCAAAGGCGGGTGCGCCCACCCTGGGCGCTTTGCACGACATGCAGTCATCGCGGCCGCAGCGGCTCCTTGCCTGCCTTCCCTAATCTTTCTGGGCTTCCACTCCATCATGCTTGCCAGACAGCAAGTGGCCGGCCCTCGACATAAAAGGCGTCACGCCCGGCCGGGCTGGCCGGTCGCCGCTAACCTCCATACCTTGTTGCACCACCTGCACCGCCCTTTCTTTTGCAGGTCGTTCTTGCGCCAAGCCTTCCTCTTGCTGCCTCACCGTCGCACGGCCATGGCCCTGCCAAGCTACGCCAGGCCGCTTGGTCTGCTATCGAGCCGCGACGTCGCCTATGCCTTGGCCGACGGGCTGGTTGTTGTGTTGGCGCTGCTGGCTGCCGCCGCCGCCGGTCGTGGCCAGGTGCTTACACGCACATCCAGCCGTCCCTATGTTCTGAGCATCACTGCGGTGCTAGTCGCGCTTGCCTTCGGCCAAGGGTGCTGCGACATCGCTAGCTGCATGCGCCTGCTGGCTCTGCTCGTGCAGCCCCTCCTGCACCACCGCTGGGGCCACGCCGCGTCCCAGCTGGCCTGTCTTCTTAACGTTCACCGCTCTCTGAGCAGCAGCCTTGACAGCCTCTGGCTACGTGCTGCTTCAGTCCTGATGCACGCCGCGCTCATGCTGGTCTGCCTCGATGAGCAGAGCCTGGCCACCCTGCGCGTTCTGGGCGAAAAGGCCCTATATATCCAAGAGATTCAGCTCATCCGGCTAGGCCTCAGGCGGCCGCTGGCTCTCAGCGATGTCTGGCAGCTCCCCGAGCGATTCCGCTTCTCCGCCATCCAGCGCGAGTTTGTCTACAATGTCGATGAACCAATGTTTCTGCTTCGGGCCATCGTCCGTCTGACTTGGCGGCCCATGATCCCGCTGCTGGCGCTCGAGATGCTAACTGAACTTTCTGACATATTCCAGGTCATGGCCTCAGGCTACTTGTTCAGCTGTTTTGATGCATCATCAGACTACCCATGGTACTATGGCTACTGCGCTGCCCTGGGCTTGCTGGTGGCACGCTTCATTTGCTCACAGAAGGTCCACATTAGCCGCCACAGGGCTGTTGAGGTCAAGCGCGCGGCTCGCGCCATACAGCTCGAGCTTTTCCGCCTCCCGCTGACCCGCGATGACCAGCGCAGGTTTGGCCATACGCGCGTGAGCCCTTGGGGGATAAATAATCTGGAGCGTTATATGTCAATTGCTCTATCTACTATTGCCACTATCGTGGGCTTTTCGGCCAAGTTTGGCGCGCTGTATTACATTGTCGGGTGGCTGGCCGCCATCCCTATCATGTCGTCGGTTGTGATCATGCTCGCAAGGTGGGGCTTTGAGCGCCTTGTTGGCCACAGCTCCAAGTGGGAATCCAACACCGACGTGTTTGACGGCAATGTCAGCGAAGTCTACCGTGGGATAAAGGCAATCAAGCTGTTTAGCTGGGAGCGCATGTACCTCGATCCAAAGCTCCGGCAACAGGCTTACATCAACAATGACAGACTTCCTTGGTACGCCCCTGTCATTCACGTGGCTTGGTTCCTCCTTAATGCTGCCTACTCTGCATCATTCAGCGTTGCTTCATTTTTGCTATTCTCCATCTACACGCAACGCCAAGCAGCAGCAACCGCTGTATGGACGAGCGCAGAGATCTTCCAACTGGACTCACATGTCAGCAATGTATGTAGCAGTGTTGAGAGGATAGTCAGCAACGTAAGCGATATGCGACGTGAGCTGTCATACTTTGTCGCCATTGAGCGTGCACTTCGCGGCAAGCCCAGGAATACACTTCCACGGGAAAACAGTGCATCCACTGAGGGTCACCCAATGATCGAGTTGAACGGGAGCAGCTTCACATGGAATGAGCGCAGTCGTGTCCCTGTGCTCAAGCGCGTGTCGCTTGGCGCAGCGCCAGGAGAGCTGGTTGCGGTGACCGGCAAGACTGGCTCGGGCAAGTCTTCGCTGCTCCTGTCCATCTGCGGCGAGCTGGAGATGACCGAAGGCACAGGCAAAGTGGCAGGAAGCATTGCATATCTCGAGCAGTCGCCATGGATCATGAATGACACGATGCGCGCCAACGTGCTGTTTGGGCGCGAGTACGATGCCGAGCTGTTTGCAAAGATCATCCATGCATGTGCGCTCACCAACGACATGGCGCGGTGGCCACATGCCGATCTCACCGTCATTGGCGAGCGCGGTATCAACATTTCGGGCGGGCAGCGGGCGCGGCTGGCGCTTGCGCGCACGCTCTACTCGCGCGCGGATATCTATGTTCTCGACGACCCGCTGTCCGCCGTCGACGCCCACGTCAAACGCCACATCCTCGAGCATGTCTTGCTCGACTCGGGGATGCTCGCAGGCAAGGTGCGCATCATCACAACAAACTCGGACCACATTCTGCCGTATGCGCACCAGGTTGTCACGCTCGAGGATGGCCGGGCAGCTGTTGCGCGCCAGACCCCACAGGAGTATCAGCCGGCACCACCAACTGAGCTGGCTGTGAGTGGCCACGACACTGCAACGGAGCAGCCAGCAACCCCACCGAATGGTGGCGACAACAGCTGCACGCTGCCTCCTTCAACAAACGACAACGGCCAGACTGGCGATAAGCCAGACGAGGTGAGACGATCGCCTTGGCAGAATGCAGTATATATCATCCAGCTATGCGGATTGCCGGCAATCACTGCCCTCATTCTATCTGCTGCCGTCATTCCCTCGGTATCATTCATAATGGGCGGAATGAAGCTTGATCTACTAAAGTACAGCGGAGGTTCACTGAGCCAGAGCGCTGTGCGGCGCTACTTTGGTCTGCTGTTGGTGCAGGGCCTTGTAACTAGCATCGCTAGAACTGCACAAGGACGCATGAGAGCGTATATCTCTGATAAAGTCATCAGCAGAAACATCAAGGGGGAGTTTGTCAAGAGTATCATCCATGCACCAATGTCGTTCTTTGACAGCACCACGCGGCAGCATGTGTCGTCCGCTTACAACAATGGAGCAAATGCGCTAGCAAGAGATATCCCGGAATTTATCATGAATGAAGGCTCCGGAATTGTCGATGGCCTACTGACATTGTATCGGATTGGCGGCAGCGCGCCGCAGCTACTTTTGATGACTCCGCTGGTAGCATTGGCGATCCGCAAGCGCGATTCTCTTGTTGGCACTACCAAGCAAATGCTCCGCAAAATAAACCGCGAAGCCGAAATTGGGCGTCGCCGCACAAAAGACATCGTTGCCGATGGAGTACAGATGATCCGCCTCTTTGGCACTGGATCGCACTTTGTTCAACAGTATGCGGATGATGAGGACGAGAGAGAGCAACTGTCTGTGCCCATTACTGCCCTGGATTACCTCTCGTATGGAGTGAGCTCTTTGATCAACGATATTGGTGCTACAGCCATTGCCTGTTTGCTGCTCCTTCAATCGCGCACAACGCGCTTCAAAGTGTCGTCTGGTGAGTACTCTATGTATAGACGCCTCGTGTTGACACTTGTCCGCCGAACAACCAGTTTGGTCCACTGTGCCAGCAAGGTCAGGGACTTTTCAAACAACATTGACCTCTACAGGCAGTACATCAGCCTCGAGCCAGAGGCGCCGTATGTTGTCGAGGACTGCCGCCCGTCGCCCAGCTGGCCGCAGGCTGGTAGGGTCGAGTTCCGCGATTTCACCCTGCGCTACCGGGCGGACCTGCCACCGGTACTCGAGGGGATCAACCTCACCATCAACCCAGGCGAGAAGATTGGCATCGTTGGACGTACTGGCGCTGGCAAGTCGACGCTGGTCAAATCGCTGTTCCGCCTCGTGCATGGCACAACCAGCGGCACAATCCTGGTCGACGGGCAGGATACCAGCGCCATGGGCGTCGGCGACCTGCGCCCGCGGCTGGGAATCATCCCGCAGGAATCAACTATGTTCCCGGGGTCGTTCAAGCGCAACCTGGACCCGCTGCAGGAGCACACGATTGAGGACATGTGGGCGGCGCTGATCAAGAGCGGCATTGCGCCCAAAGTGTCGCCCCCGCGTGCCGGAACAGCGATAGCAAAGGACGAGGAATACCGTGATGCGGAATACGAAGAGACCAAGGCTGAAGCAGAGTGGCAATGGGCACGGGCCGGCTGGAAGCTCCGCCTACTCATGCTCACACTCTACGCAAAGCCGCCTAAGCCTGTGATAGAGAAGAATAGGCCACGGCGGCATGGTCTGGACAGAATAGCGCAAAGCAACAGTCACGGCTTTAGCAGCGGGCAGCAGCAGCTGTTCAGCCTGTGCCGGGCGCTGATGCGCATGCGCCGTGTTATTGTCCTCGATGAGGCCACGGCTGATGTCGACCTGGAGACGGATCAGCACATGCAGCAGCTCATCCGCAGCGAGTTCGGCGATCGCACCGTTCTGACCATCGCCCACCGCCTGGAGACGATCATGAACAGCGACCGGGTCATAGTCATGGACGATGGGCGCATCGCCGAGATTGGGTCGCCACAGGAGCTGATTGACGCCGGCGGACACTTTGCAGGGCTGGTCAAAGCGAACGACTTTGGTGCATAGTAGGTGCGACTTTAGCCCGTTGAGGGGGCGGGCGCCGCTGCGGAGGGTCTCCGAGTTGTCTGAGTTGGGCAAGCATCCCTCGCCAGGCCGCGCCGAGCAGGCTACCATTTCCCTAGATCCGCTAGCTATTCCCTACTACAAGGAGGCTTTACACTCGTTCAATCGCTTGTACGTCGTGCCACTTGACGCTGGAGCAATACATTCTGTCGCTACCACACAAAAGGAGCAATCCCGGGTAGATCGGGTCCTGGGCTCGTCTCTATCGACACTGCCACATGCTGCGTTATAGTGAGCACCGTCGGCACGCTTCAGAGCAGGCCACTGGCAGTGCACACTGCACACCTGGCGGTCTAAGAAAGGGCGTCGTTTTGAAGTGGACGTGCAGCCCGACAAATGAATGAAGAGAAAGCTGGACACGACAACAATAGAAGAGGTCCACCGCACAGCGTCAGTCAAGGTCGGCCGTATGGCCGCACCCAACCTCTGTTTCTGACCGAGGGTACGGTCAACCGCCCCGAGATGGAGAGATGTCCCGGAAGCTTTGTCCACAAGCCTGCACTCCCTGGAGACCGTGGCCAGGGCCACGTTCCGGAGCTCCACCAACTCGTCCCTCGCTGACCTGCGTATATGGGGAACGACGCTGGATCTGCTGGATCTGCTGCGCGTGGTGACCTGGGGCTGGCGCATGCACTGGCGTCTGGTGCCTGGCGTGGTGCGGGAGGTCCGTTCCCGCTCAATCTGCTGGTCATTCCGCTCCTTCCACCCGTCGTACTGGTACTCCAGACCCTCCAGGACCTGTCGCTGGATGGCCATCGTGTAAATGAGTGGTCCGGAGAAGGCACCCTCGATGCTGGTCGATATTCCCCTTTGCTAATGGTTGCATCGGGGGATCTGTGCTGGCTGCTGGCACTGTGTTGCTGACGTCTGGTGGCTAGGTGTGCTTGCAGGGCCGGGCATGGACGCGTGGCACCCAGTGTGCCTTGCGCCGCTGCTGGTTGTCTCGCTCCACGGCTTCCTTGGTGGACAGCTGCCACTCGTCTGGGATCAGCGGTGTCGGTCGCAGCTGGAAGGCGAATGCCTCCGCCACACGCATGCTCTGCTGGGGCCAGCGCTTGCTGAGCTCGCCTCTTGGGGGTGCGGCCACCTGCGACCCGTGGGTGCACATCAGCATGTGTCCTTGCGTCTCTGTTGCTCCGCATCCGCGGGGGCACTGCAGCATGTCCTGCTCGGGGTATGCGTCTGGGTACCATTGCCATTGGCGCGCCATCACCGGCACCAGGCCATGCAGCAACTTCACTGCGAACGAGCGGCGGCTGTGGTCTGCATGGTTGGTGATCCGTCGGCTGTTGTGAGCGACCCAGCTCCTGGCACTGTCGCGTGCCACTCTGAGCGCTCCCAGAACGATGTGTACCGTGCGCCAGGCATCCGCCTCGTCTACGGCGGCCGAAGCTGTTGCTACTGTACCGAGTTCTGCTGCTGGGATCGGAGGCTAGAGGCTGGCCAGGATCCGCGTCTGTGCGCGAGCCACGTGCACGACCAGGCGGTTCTCTGCGTGGATCTCCGACTGGTGCCTCGTCAGCTGTCCGGCGGTCTTGGGGGCCAGCTGGTTGCCCGCGCACAACCAGTAGTGCCGGCCCTTGGGCAGTTTGTCACACCGCAGCGTCCAGGGCGGGGGGCTCGGGTGTTGCTGCGAGTGTTGCTGCGATGTTGGTGTCGATCTCGTTGAGGCGGTGAGGGGCCCGGATGTTGACCGCGTGCTTGTGGAGCACCGCTGCGATGTACGGTAGCCACGTCTGGCCTATGCCGGGGCGCCCGGGCGTACTGCGTGCCATCGTCTCGGGCAGGATGTGGGGGTACGCGACGATGTCCCCGGCATACCCATGTGCCTGTGTCGTTGCCGCCTGCAGGTACATGCCTACATTTGCGAACTCTGCAGAGCCACACCCGTTTAGCAAGCGCGTGTTCAGCTCGATGTCACGGCCGTCCAACCTGGCTGATAGGCGCGGGACCCGAGCTCCACAACGCGTGTGGAAGTAGTCGTCGGCCATCGTCCGCGGGAAGCTGCCTCCGAGCTTGAGCGCATCCATGAGGGGCCGGCTGATGCTCTTGATCTGGTCGGTCGTGAGCGGGATGCCCGCTGCATAGTACTCGATTGCCAGGATCATGCAGCTCGTCGCTACATAGTATGCAATTTTGTCCGTTAGTGCTTTCCGTCGCATTGTCTTTGCCATTTCGCTGCTCTTCCCCCGCAGGAGTTCCGTCACCGTCTCAGTGTTGCCATCCGGGGTCAGGAACATGCCCAGCACGCGAAGGGGTTGGTGCGGCGA
>JANBOI010000017.1:0-33692 GCA_027595825.1 Coemansia biformis
CCAGGGCTATCAGGAGCAGGGTGGCTACAACCAGGGCGGCTACCAGGAGCAGGGCGGCTACAGCCAGGGCTACCAGCCCCAGGGCGGCTACAACCAGGGCGACATCGCGAGCGTCAGCCCCGCATCGCTCAACGAGAACGCGTCGGTTGCCGAGCTTATCAGCCAGCTCGCTGGCGACCCAAGCCTCGCCTCCTCCATGGGCTACGTCCAGCCGGTGGAGACCAGCGCGCGCGACCTTGCCGACTTTGACATCGATGAGTTTGAGCGCGAGTTTGGCTCGGCCGACATGAGCCGCGGGATCTTTGGCTTCGACAGCGGCCACGGCAAGTCCAAGACCAGCCACCAGCTTATTGGTAAGTAGTTGTCTGCCAGCCCATGCGTCGCGGCCGCGCAGTAGCGGCCTTGCTGGGCCTCCCGGCTTTCCCTACCTGCCTTTGCGAGCGGGGAGGGCCGCCCAGCCGCCGGCGCCACATGGCTCGTCTCCCCCCGCGTGCAGCATGTCAGCTGTCATGCATCATCGGGAGCAATTGTGACCCGCCGCTTCCCGGGGGCCGTGGCCACGCTGCCATCTGCAACCGCTAATCCCGACCCGGGCGTCCACTGTGCTGCGATCCGTAGGCGGCGCGGCTGCGTGGGCCGCATTCAAGTGGTACGAGAACTGGAAGCGCAACACAAAGGGCGAGAAGGTCAACCACTCGTTCATCAAGAAGATGCTGACGGCCGTTGCCGTGGCGCAGGTCATCAAAATCGCCGAGAAGAGGAGCTCGTCCTTCCAGGAGGGCGTGTCCCGCGACCTGGCCGTCGAGCAGGCCGTCCGCGACATCGGGCGGATTTCCGACATCAAGTACTCCGGGCCCGACACCAGCCACGTCTACAGCGACGTCCACGGCGGCGAGGCCGACAGCTTCAACGCGGGCAGGTACTAGCGCCCCCCCTGCCAGACGCGTCCTTCTCCATTTGAGAACCAACCAACCTCGTTCCTTAGTGCTGGTCGGCGCCCTCCGCCCCTGCCAGCGCGCATCCGCTAATTTTCCTCGCATCAGACGTGCTCATTCATACCGCCATTACCGATCACCGGATCAGCGGGCCGGCCGCTTGGTGCCATGGCCGTGCGCCAGCAGCGCGTCGCAGGGGGCAAGCGAAAATTTTTCGCCGCTGGCCCTTTCGGGCCTTTGCGCTGGCGGCGAGTGGGACTTTGGGTCCCGGGGCCAGCCAAGCTCGGCTGGCCCTTTTGACGTCCGGGAATCCTGGTTGGGTGCTGAATTCCCCCTCTCCTGCCTCCCATCTTTGCGCGCGCGTGCATCTCACGGTTTTAGCGCATCGCAGCTGCTTTGCTTGCGGCCATCTGCCCCCGCATTCTCTGGTTCGAAGCGCCCGGCAGCGCCACCACCACCCGCCCAAAAGAAGCCAGCACCCCCGACTACAATGTCGCGCTTCTTCCGCAGCGCACAGGACTCGGACTCGGACTCGGACGCCAGCAGCTCGTCGGGCTCCGAGTCCTTTGACGATGGACCCCAGCAGAAGCAGGCGCCGACCGGCGCCAACCGCTTTGCGCGCGTCGCGTTCGACTCGGACTCGGACTCGGACGACGACGTCAAGCGCGTGGTGAAGAGCCCAAAGGAAAAGTACACGGACGAGACGGTGCGGCTGTCGGCAGCGGTGCTAAAGGCGGCGCGCGCCGACGAGTGGAGCGCGGTGTCGGCGGACTTTGACAAGCTCAAGGCGGCGGCCGAGAAGCTGAAGGGCGTGCTAAAGGGCGAGAGCCTGCCGCGCATCTACATGCGCTGCCTGGCCAAGGTCGAGGACCGCACGGTCCGCGAGGGCATGGACCGGGAGCAGCTGGCCAAGCTCAGCGCCAGCGACGCCCGCGCATTCAACAAGCTGAAGCAGCGCATGCGCAAGTACACCGAGCCCTTTGCCAAGCAGCTGGCCGAGTACAGGGCCAACCCCGTCGACTCGGCCGAGGACGACGCCGCCGAGGCCGAGACCGCCGCCGACGAGCAGCCGCAGGGCGCCGCCAGCAGCAGCGACGACGACGACGAGGCCGACCGGGCGGTGCCCGCCCCGCGCGGCCGCCCCGCCCGCCCGGTTCCCGCCGCAGCCTCTGGCTCCGAGTCGGACGGCTCGTACTGGGGCTCCGAATCCGACGAGGACGAGTCGTCCTCCGAGAGCGAGGACGAGGGGCGCGTGGGCTTTGCCCGCTGGCTGAAGAAGACCCCGACCAAGGACGAGGTCAGCGCCAAAAAGACCCGCAAGGAGCGCTCGCACCGGGCAGCGCCGGCCGCCGCCGCCGCCGCCGCCTCTGGTGACGACGCCGACGACGGATTCACTACCGTCGGCAAGGGCGGCAAGGCTGTGCAGAAGCCCGCGGTGACGGCCGAGACGCTAAACAAGAACCTCAAGGCCATCCGCGACTCGCGCGGACGCAAGGGCACCAACAAGCACGAGATCATCCGCCAGCTCGAGACGCTGCTCGGAGTCGCGGCCAACCCGCTGCAGCGGTGCAAGGTGCTGATGGCGCTGATCTCGGCGCAGTTTGACAGCGCCGGCAGCTCGGCCGGCGGCTCGGCCGGCGCAGCTGCAGGTGCGCCCGGCGCTCCTGCTGCGGCCACCTACATGCCCGCCGAGCAGTGGACCCGGGCGCAGGCGACCATCAACGACATGCTGGCGACGCTGGAGGAGAACAGCCAGATCGCCATCTTCGAGACCGCCGATGTCCACGACGACGACAGCGACATCGCGTACGCGAACGAGGCCATCACGCTGAACGGGTCCATTGTCGGCTTTGTCGAGCGCCTGGACGACGAGTTCACGCGCGCGTTGCAGCACATCGACCCGCACACGCCCGACTACATCGAGCGCATGCGCGACTCGGTGCCGCTGTACGCGACGATCGCGCGCGCCCAGTGCTACTTTGAGCGCTGCGACCTGAAGGACAGCCTGTGCCGCGTCGTGCTGCGCCGCGTCGAGCACCTCTACTACCGCACGGACCAGGTCAACCGGCAGGTCGAGGAGGCCGCCGCCGCCCTGCCTGGCCGCGCCACGTCGACCATCGTGCCCGCAGCCCTGGCCGCCAGCCCCGAGGCCGCCCTCCAGCAGCTGTGCTCGTTCCTGTACCAGACCGCCGACCCGGTCCTGCGCGTGCGCGCCATGCTGATGCACGTCTTCAACCACGCGCTGCACAAGCGCTACTATGTCGCCCGCGACCTTTTGCTCATGTCGCACATCCAGGAGAACGCCCACCAGGTCGATGTCAAGACGCAGGTCCTCTACAACCGCGCGCTCGCCCAGCTGGGCCTGGCCGCCTTCCGCCTGGGCCTGATCCAAGAGTCCTTCGAGCACACCGTCGAGCTGATCTCCAGCGGCAACCAGCGCGAGCTCCTAGCGCAGGGCGTCAGCCAGCAGCGCACGCTGCAGCTGTCCCCCGCCGAGGAGCAGCTCATGCGCCTGCGCCAGCTGCCGTTCCACATCAACATCAACCTCGAGCTGCTCGAGTGCGTCTTCCTGACCGCGTCCATGCTCATTGAGATCCCCTACGTCGCCTCGGCCAACACCAACCCCGAGGCCCGGCGCGTGCCGATCAGCCGCGGCTTCCGCCGCATGCTCGACTTCAACGAGCGCCAGGTCTTTGTCGGCCCGCCCGAAAACACCCGCGACCACATCATGGCCTCGGCCAAGGCGTTGGCCGCTGGCGACTGGGTTGCGTCGCGCGACTACATCCACGCGATCAAGATCTGGTCGCTGCTGCCCGACTGCGAGCAGATCAAAGAGATGCTGGCCCGCAAGATCCAGATCGAGGCCCTGCGCACCTACCTGTTCACGTACTCGACGCAGTTCGAGGCCGTCGGCCTCGACGATCTCGCCGCCATGTTCAGCCTGCCGCGCCCCAAGGTCTACGCACTGCTTGCGCGCATGGTGTACCACGGCGAGCTCCAGGCGTCGCTGGACGAGGTCTCGGGCGTGCTGGCCTTTAGCCGCGCCAACTTTGAGGCCCCGTCGCGTCTCCAGCAGACCGCGCTGGCGCTGTCCAACAAGGCCAACGCCTTTGCGGACATCAACGAGCGCATCTTCGAGCTCAAGATCAACGGCGGCCAGGTCCCCGGCGACCGCCAGCAGGGCGGCTTTGAGCAGGGCGGCCGGGGCCAGGGCGACCGCGACGGCCGATCCGGCTACCAGCGAGGCGGCGCCGGCGGCGGCAGGGACGGCAGGGACGGCCAGCGCAACCAGGGCTACGGTCGCCGGGATGGCGGGCCCGGCGGAAGGGGTGGCCGTGGCGGCCACAGGGGCGGCGGCCGGGGCGGCCGGGGCGGCGCCAGCGGTGCCGGCGGCGGTCGCTACTAGACCGGCGAAGCACGCCTCCCAGGCCCAGCGCCAGCCAGCAGTCTTTAGTAGTACCGTTGAGGCACGTGATTACATGGTTTATCGCTTCTCCCAGTGCGGCTCGGCTCGCAGGGCGGCCCTAATTTGCACGCATTGCCACTCGGCGCCGGGCTCTTTCTCGTCTCTGCCCTGCCTGAATCCCCCCCTTTGACGGCGCGCACGGCGGGAGACATGTTCAAGCGGCTCTGGCAGGCGGTCGGCCGGAAGGTCTGGCTGTCCGAATACAAGGATTCAATGATCCCGCGCACCACATTCCGCACGCCGGCGCCGGCCTCGCAGCCCGAGTACCAAATGCCGGCCACCGCGGCCTCGGACATTGCCAACAATCCCTACTACAAGCGCGACGTGCGCCGCAACAACCCCCGCACAGAAGTGTACACGCAGGCCGACATTGGCCTGCTGCTGCTGGCGCACGCGCCCAGGAGCATTGCGCCGGCTGGCACGACGGGCGGCACCGAGGGCGCGCCTGGAGCGGGCGTCCCTGCCGTCGTCGTGAAGGACGTCGTGGAGGCCCTGGGGAGAGTGGATAGGCCCATCTACTCGACGTCCAGCCTGCCTCCCGTGCCGGGCGCTGCCTATAAATACAAGCTGTCTCCGGAGCAGCATTCTGAGGGCCCTGGCGAGTACTACCCTTCGTACCGCGTATATTGACGAACTCAGGCCCGGAAGTGGCTACAATAAAAGACTCGTTTCTGATCCACGAAACCCCCCTGCGCGCCGGCGGGCGGCTGTACTTGCATTGCCATGTGCTACCGCTATGCCTGTCCGGCGGCCATGCGCGCGAGACTGCGGAGGGGCTGGACTGGCCAGCCCAGCAGCCGCATGAGCAGCATGGCGCCGCCGACGGCTGCGGCAATGGCGGTCGTTTTGATGGAGCGGTGGAGCCAGAGGGTCTGGCGGTTCCACTTGCGGATGACCTGCGCGTAGGGGATGGAGGTGAAGCTGACCATGGTGTACAGCGGGATGACCTGCCGCGGAAACAGCCGGTGTAGCAGCCCCTCGAGGTGCTTGCGAGCCAGATACGCGTAGTCAACGACCTTGGCCCGCATCTCCACATAGTTCTCGAGCGCCAAGTCGACGATGGCAGACGTGTCGACCGAGCGCGTCGCAGAGTACTCGTCCAGCGCCCGGCGCAGCTGCTCGCCGGTAAGCGCGGCGGTCCTGTTGTCGGCCTTGCCGGCCTCGCGCAGGATCCTGGTCATGATCCGGTCCAGCGACTCGACATCCTCAAACCCGCAGTTCATCCCCTGCCCGTAGAACGGGACCATGGCGTGGGCGGCGTCGCCGAGGAGGACGGCGCGGTTTGTGTATGTGTGGGGCGAGCACTTTACGTACATCAGGGACCCCTTTGGGTGGGCCGCGTACTCGGCGCGGACCTTGTCCTCGCCCATCAGGCGCAGGGCGTCGGGGAAATGCGCGCGGAAGAAGGGGACGATGTCGCCGTCGGCACCGAGCGCGTGGAACTGGGTCCACGGCATGAACAGGGTGCAGGTGAACGTCCGGTCCGGGTTGGGAAGCGCGATAAGCATAAAGGTGCCGCGGGGCCAGATGTGGAGGTGGTTCGGGTCCAGCGCAAAGTCGCCATGGCGGGGCGCCATCGAAAACTCGCAGTACCCGTGCTCAATGTACGTCTGCGAGTAGTTCATCGTCCCCTTGGACAGCATCCGCTGCCGGACCCGGCTGAACGCGCCGTCGGCGCCAACGATCAGATCCGCGTCGACGGCCACGCGCTCGCCGGCGCGTGCAAGGTCGCCAAAGACCGCCTGCCCGGCGTCAAAGTCGGCGTGCAAGAACTCGTGGCAAAAGTGCAGGGTGACGCCTGGGTACCCGGCGGCCTCGTCAAGAAGCAGCCTGATGAGGGTCGCGCGGCCGACCGAGTTGATGTGCTTGCCGAAGACGTCGTACCTTTGGCTGCTTTGCTGCCCGTTGAGCGCGTGGATCATCCGCCCGTGCATGGGGATGACCAGCTCCTTGACCCGGGCCTCGAGCGCCGGGTCCAGCCGCCGCAGCGCCGAGAGCCCGCGCTCCGATATGGCGAGGTTGATCGACCGGTGCTCGGCAAGGCTGCTGTGCTCGGGCCGGCGGATGTCTACATGAGCCCGCAGGCGCGTGCATTGTGTCTGCCGTCCAGTCAGCACACATGGGGCGGCGGCGGGAGCCCATGCGCAGCAGTGCGCTCCGCGCATGGCCAGCTGGCCTGCACCTACCTGGTCGCTTCTCAAACAGATCAACCGCCCACCCGCGCTTGGCAAAGTAGCATGCGGCCAGGGACCCGACCAGGCCGCCGCCCACGATAACGACGCGGCGCTCGGGCATGGGGCGGGCGCAGTCGAGGGTGGTATCTGTGGCAGCGGGCGCGATGCCGGATGTACGATGCGGGGGATAGAGGGGGCTGCCTGCGGGCCTTGGGCGGCTGTAGCAAAGAGGACGAGAGGAGAAGAGAGCAGGCAGCGTGGTTGGCGGCACGCACTTATACCCGGCGGTGGGCACGGAGGCGCGTGCGACTGGCGGTAGGGCACAGGCACGGCGCGGCGCGACAGCCCCGGAGGCGGATCGCTGTGTGCAGCCGCTGTCCTCGCCAAGCCGTCCAAACCCCGGCGCTGGCGGCGCCTGGCTCTTCAGATCGCTTGTACGTGCGCCGCGCCCGCCACCCCCAGGGCCGCTGCGCTGCGTGTGGTGCCCCGCCAAGCCCAGCCCCCTCAGCCACTGCGGCTGCGGCTCGGCGCCCGCCAAGAGCCGCGCTGATCCCGAGCAGCGGCCGAGGCAGCCGCCGATTAGCCGGCGCTGATCCTGCGCGGCGGCCGAGGCGGACTCGCGGTGCCTGGGCCGCTTGCTAATCTCCGGGTGCGGGGAGCATGTGGGGGGTGCGTGGGTGCGTGGGTGCGCCCGGCGCCCCTTGCTTCGTGTCGCGCCTCTGTTCCCGCATACCCTCGCTCGGCAGGTGTTGTTTCTTGTTGGGATCTCGCCTGCTCGCTGCCTCCACCCCGGCCCGGACGACCAGGCACAACCCTCACAATGGCAGGTATCATTCTCGAGTCGGCGATGGTCCTGGTGCCGCTCGCCTGCGCCGCGCTCTACATCGTCGTCACGTCCAGCGCGCTGCTGGTCGTCTTCCTGCTAGGCGCTGCGGCCGCGACGCTGGTCGTGCTCCGCCTGCGCTACCACTACTCCTCGGGCGCGCGAAGCGATCTGGCCATCAGGGCCAAGGCGCCCGCAGCGGAGACGACGGACCGGCCGGATCGCGAGAGCCACGAGTTTGACGAGATCATCCGCGACGTCCACCAGCACTGCGATGTCGACGGCGAAGTCGTCCAGCGCAGCGGCGCGCTGCTCTCCGACGCGGTGACGCCTGCGAGCACCCAGTACAACGCGGAGCTGTTTGGCGCCGCGCTGTCGTACGATCACCGCTGCTTCTACGTATGCGGCCAGCCGACGTGGGTCCTCGCCGCGGACTTTGACTACTGGCGCCTGCCCGCAGCGGCCTCGGCGGCACAGGGGCCGGGCGGGCCGTCCCCAGAGCCCTCCAGCGCAGCATGCGCCGCGTGGCGGCGCGCGCTCCTGCAGTACAAGGCGATGGGATTCAGCGCGGTGCGCATTCGGTTCCACTGGGGCCACCACTCGCCCAGCAAGGGCACGTACGACTTTGCCGGCCACCGCGATGTCGACAGGCTGCTGTCGCTGTGTGAGGAGCTAGGCGTCCTAGTGATTGCCTGCCTGGGCCCGTTTATTGGCGATGACGTGCAGGGCGGCGGATACCCCTTCTGGCTGATCCAGCGGGACCACATCCGCCTGCGCCACCTCTGGCGCTCGGGTCTCAAGGTCTGGGACGACCGGTTCGCCGCCGCCGAGGGCGAGTGGTATGACAAGATCATCGCGAAGCTGGCGGGCCACGAGATTGTCACCCAGACGGCCCGCGGTCGCGGCTGCGTGCTGATGGTGCAGCTGGAGAACCGCCTCGGTGCCCGCGGCGCACTGGGGCTGCCGCTTGCCCTGCACGACGAGACGCGCTTGCTGGCGCGCATGGCCCGGGAGCGCGTTGTTCGCACTCCCCTAGTCACCAACAACCTGAGCTGGCCCGACGACTTCTCGTCGCCCTCTGCACGGCTGTGGGCCCGCCTCGAGAAGCGGCTGCAGGCATACCGCATCATCGCACAACCCTACCGCACGGACATCTCTGGGTTCACGGTGCGCGACGTCAACAGCGCCCCGCTGGATCTGGACGCCGTGGCTCAGACAACCCGGGGCGACAACGTGCCGATGGTCGCGCTGGAACTGCGCCGCCCCGCGGCCGCCCCGCGCGGGCTGTTCTGCGACCAAATCGAGTCGGCGCTCAGCCAGGGCCTGGCGGTGCTCTCGCTGCCGGGGTTCTTTGACCTGGGTTGCCGGGGCAACCTTGCCAGCCCCCAGTGCCAGCTGTCCTCCGCCAGCTGCTGCGCCGCCGTTGCCAGCGACGGCACTCTGTCGGCCGACGCCCGGGCGGCGCGGCTGGTGCTCCACGCGGCCCGCGCGCTGGAGCTGCAGCTGGTAGCATCCGACCCAGTTGGCGCGCGCCCGTGGATTGCGCGCGCCTGCCGGCCCGCCGTGCGCGGGGTGAGCGTCAACAAGCTCCCCCAGGGCGCCGTCAGAGTTCGCCGGCAGTGGGAGTGTGCCGCAGCTGCCGTGCAGGCGCCATACCCGGCTCGCAAGGACGGCGAGGACGCCGACGGCGGCGCGCAGCTGGGCATCGTCGCGTACGTCGATGGGCGCGGCCTACCAGCCGGCGATCAGCAGGAGCTTGCGTTCCTGTTCACCCTGGCCGACGCGCCGGTGCTGGGCAAATGCGCCAGCAGCTTTGTGCTTACGGCGACGCTAGGCGCGCGCAAGCGTGGCGTCTTTGCGGCCAACGTCCTTGTCGGGGAGCGGGGCCGCGGCGGCCCGCTGGCGCTGGTGGCCGCGACAAAGGAGGTGTACGCGCGCGTTGCGCTTGATGGCGACTCCGAGGCGTGGATCTGCGCAGAGGAAGCCCTGCAGGCCGGGCAGCTGTTCTTCCACGGCGAATGCCAGGTCTCGGGACACGCCGAGGTCGAGCTGGTGGACCTCGAGCACGCAAGGGGCCAGCGGTTCAGCTTTGTGACCCCCAAGCCGGGGCGAGGCATTGCAGTGATCTCCGCCGGCGGGGTCTCGGTGTGCGTGGTGCTGGTCGGCCAGGATGCCCTCGACACGCTCGTTGTCGGCTACGGCCCCCACAGCTGCGGGCACACAAGCGGCGACAGCGACAATGGCGGGCAGCCACCAGCGGCCACCGTTGCTGCCTGGGGCGCCGATGGCTTGACCGCAGACGCCCGCGGGAGCATCGGCATCCTCTCTGCTGGCGCCTGCAAGGGCGGCCGCGTCGTGGCCATTGCGCAAGGCCAGCCACGCGCAGAATCTGGCGCGCTCATGCCCATGGACGAGCTGGACGCGGACGTGCGCTCGGCGTACGGCGAGCACCGATTTGTCTGGCCGTTTGGCGTGGGCGCTGGCGTCAATGCCGGCGAGGATGAAGACGGCGGCGACAGTGCTGCGGTTAGCGGCCTCGAAAGGCGCACAACGAGCTGGGGCGACCTGCCATGGAAGCTCCTGCCGACTATGGCGGATCTCGAGACAATGGACCAGATCAACGTCATGTCCTGGCAGCGGGATCTGGGCACGTTCGCGTACCAGGCCTCCGACATTGGCTACAACGGCAGCCACGTGCTGTATAGGTGCCAGCTTCGGCTGCGGCCCCAGCACGTTACGTCGCGCAAGATCGAGCTGCAGCTCAACGTGCGCCACCGGTGCACGGTCTGGGTGAACGGCGTCAACATGTCGGGGCACCAGACGCTCCACGAGCGAGCGGCCACGCCTGGGTCCATTGCGGCGTGCATCGAGGCCCTAAAGAACCCGGGTGCGGCAGCGGGCTCGGATAGGTGGGGCGGCACGGCGACATATGACGTGACGCGCGCGATGCAGCTCTCAAGCGCTGACGCGGACGAGGGAGCACTAAACGAAGTGCATGTTCTGGTCGAGTCGTGTGGTGTGGGCGCCCAGGCCGATGGCGACAACGACGCGCGCACGCCGCGCGGGCTTATCTCCGCATACTGGCACGGGTTCAACTTTGTCGGCGAGGACCACGACGACACGGAGATTCACGACCACGAGCACGACCGGCGCACCCAGCAGATGAGGGCCAAGTGGGAGATATGCGGCGTCAACGTGGATGCGCTGTCTGACCCGTACAACACGTCGGGGCTTCCGGACGAAGCAGCGCAGGCCGGCTGGACAGCAGCCGTGGAGCACCCGCTGCTGGGCCCAGGGTGGTCAACCCGTCTGGAGCTCAGTGCCGATGCCGGCGTGCAGTGGTGGCGCTGGCGACTGCCCGCGTGCGGGGGGCGGGCGGACAGCCCCGTGCACCTGCGCATCGCCGGCGAGGCGACCGCGCACGTCTGGGTGAATGGCGCCCTGGTTGGCAAGCACAGTCCGGGCGGCGGGGCGTCGCGTGTGCTGCTCAGGGGCGGGCTGGCGGGCCAGGAGGCATCGGCGGCAGGCGACGAGGTCAAAATCATGCTGCACGGCTGGGCGGACGACTCGGCCGCCAGCGCCGGAGCCAGCGGGCGCGCGATAATACCCGTGGAGCTCTCGCTGGCCGGCGGTGGGGCCGACGCCGCCCAGACAGGCAGCTGAGATCCTCCTGCCACATCATCCGCGCCAGCAGCAGCGGCACCTGTCCGCCTCTTCCCATCGGCGGCCGTCTCTCTTTTTGCTTTGCCGACTCTGGCTAGGGAGTTTATGCGATTGGAAACATGGGGATGAAAGTGCGGCCCGCTAGCGCCGGCGCGGCGGCCCCCGCGGACTGTGTACGGAAAGCAACAACGGCTTTGGTAGAAGGATGGCTGGGAGGGGCCCATCGGCGGGCGCAGAGGGCGCTAATAACAAACCGGTCGCAGGAGGGGGCTTGTGCCAGCGCAGTCGGCTGGGCAGCGGCGGCGGCGCGGCGGCGGCGGCCATCAGCACTTGCAGTTGCCGTCGGAGCATGTGCACGCGTCGCCACAGCTGCATCCGTCGCCGCAGTTGCTCTTCATGGTGTGGTGCGCTGGTGGTGCCGGGGGGTGGTCGGGGGGTGCGGGGTGTATGTCGCCGTGGGGGGAGAAATGCCGGTCCTGGGAGATCAAGTCGATGGTGTGTGTCGCCGCAGACGCCAAAGTGGGGTCGGCGTCGGCGCCTTTTATACCGGCGGCCTGGCGAATGCCGCAGCCAGCCGCCCATCAGTTGGAGGCCCGCCGCCGCCGTCGCAGCAGCAGCAGCAGACGCAGACGCAGTAGATCACGCCGCCGCACACATCCCGGCCCCCTCCCGCTGCCGAACAGGCCTCGCCTCGGCCGCGCGATGCGCCATCCAGCACGCGGCCCTCGCTGCGCGGGTGGCCACAGTTCGCCCGTGTCGGGCATATCCGTTCCCTGGGCACCTCCGCTCCTTGTGCGTCTCCGTCCCCAGGCGGCGCCAGGCCACCTGCCCCTGCATGCAGTGCGCGCATGCCTGCCGCTCCGCCGCGCCCCAGGCAGACAGGGGCGCGGCGCTGCGGAGTGGGCGCGGCAGCCGCCGACACGCCATTGGGGACGGCGGCGCGCCCATCGCCGACACATCCGATAGATGGCTGATAAGTGCCGAGTGTGGGAAGGCCGGGCACACGCTTGGATGAATACATGGCTAATTAATGGCAGTCGCGGCACATCCGCCGAGCATCCTCCCACTGTGGCCAGTGCACCAGCTGCGGACAGTGGCGGCGGCGGCGGCGGCGGCGGCGCGCATGGCCGAGGGAACGGAGAGAGCCCCGCTGCGGACTTGGTGGCACGTCTGGCCGCTGCCACCGCCATCATCACGCGCGCGGCGGCTGGCCCGAGGCTGGGCATATATTACCATTGTGATGTTGCCACCCACATGGCGCCGCCGTGCCCAAGCGTGGGCTCGGTCAGCGCGACCAGGCACATTCACATCTGCATCCGCGCCTGCCCGATGCTGGCCAGGCTGTGTTGTTCCACAGCGTGGCCTTGAATGCAGGCTCTGCTGCGCCCCTGCGGCTGCGCTTGCACTGTGAAGCGCCCCGCGTGGGACCACCGCCCTCGCGCCGTCGCTGCGCGCCGTCGAGTGGCCTGCATGTGCCATGTCGGCAGGCCCGAGTTAATCCGACTCGACTACCGCGACTGCGGACTAGGGTACTGCCGGCCCCAGGACGCAATCTTTCCCGGGAGCGCTGCCTCTCTCGTCTCCGGATGTCTCTGGCCGCCCTCTGACGTGGATGCGCGAAACGCGTCAGCCCAGCCAACCGGCAACAGGCTTGACCTTGACACGGCCGCCAGAATGGCCTGCCTGATAACGCACGTAACCCAGTGCGCTGAGGCACGCGCGCATCCACCGCCGACACCTGAGGCGGGGCACCCCAGCGGGGCCGAGCCGCGGAGGCCTCTCATTCCCCGCGGCAAGCGGGCAGCTGTAAAAATGGTCTTTCGTTTAGGGCTGGAGGCGTTTGCGCCATGTGGCCCTGGCCGCGGACGGGGCTTCTAGTGTTACAGAATGTAGGGCACCGGCAGATGCTGCACAGCGTGGCTTTGAGCAGCAGCGGGGGATGGGTGGATGGGAGCGGGCCGGCCCGTCTGTCTACCGGCGTGGAATGGTGATCGTGACATGTTTGCCCATCTTGTAGTCGCAGTAGGGGCAGTGGTGGACCCTGCGCTTGAGCGACCCGAGGTCCAGCACGGTCAGCGCCAGCGGCAGCAGCGTCGCGGGCGCGTTGATGGCCACGCCGGCGGCCGCGACCGCCACCGTGGCCGCGATGTTCTTGCCGCCGGTGTGGCGCTTGATGACGGTCATGATGTTCTGCCGGCACTGTGGGCACTTTGTCGCGACAGGCGAGTCCCCCGTCGCAACGCGGGTGCCGGCTGGGAGCGGGCGGGCCAGCGTGTCCCGCGAGAAGATGGAGTGTCGGTCGTCGATGACGCTGACGCGCCCTTCCGGATCCATGAAGCTGCTGGTGGTGCTGCTTCTGCTGCTGCTTCGTTGCGGGGGCTCGGCGTGGGATGGGGCCTGGCTGCGGGCCATGCTGCGGGGCCGGTCCCCTGCGGCGTGGCGGGCGGGTGGCACTCCGTAGTTTGGCTCAAAGCTCTGGTCGTACTCCTGCGCGTAGCCACCCTGATTGTATTGGTAGGTGTACCCGCCATTCTCATACTGGTGCGAGTAGGGCTCGCCGTAGCCCTGGGCGGGTGGAGGACGGCGTGGATGGCCGAGGCTCGGCCCGGACTCGAGGCTGCGGGACCGGGTATGGTGGTGGCGGTCGGGGCGCTTGCGATGATGCTTGCTGCTGTGGTGCTGGCTGCCGTGCTGGCTGCTGTGGTGCTTTCCGCCGTGGTGCTTGGAATGCTGGCTGCTGCCATGCTGGCTGCGGGTGCTCTGGGCGCCGTGGTGGTAAAGGTGCTGGCGCAGGTCGGTGTTCTGGGCGTCTCTGCCTGCGCGCTGGCGGTCGAGGGCCAAGACGACCTCGCAGATCATGCCCACGGCGCCGGCGGCGTTTCCGGGAACGTCCCAGTTCGCGGGAACGAACGCACTGGACCTGAACGCATCCCGCAGCTTGTCGATGGGTCCCGAGACAGCGACAGCCATGGTAGAGTCCGTGGTATTGGCACTGGAGGCGGCGAGAAGGCAAAGGCGACTAGACAGGGGGCGGTGCGGGAGTCTGCGGGGCCTGAACCGTGGCAGCCGGCGGCGGGTGCCTTTATACACCGCACTGCACGAAGGCGGCAGCGGCGTTCGTCATGGAATGCCTCCTGCCTTGGTCGGCGGGCTACGGGGTCCGCCTGGTCCCGTGTCGTAGCACGCACAGCACCGCACCGCCCGCCCCAACATGAGCCATCTGGACTTCTGCCAACACTATTTTGGCGCATCCCGCGGCGGCATGTCTGTCGGCACCGCGCTCGACTCGGAAACGGCTGCGCAGCAGCCGGCATGCATGCATTGCGCGACCCTCCCTTTCCGGCCAGTCTGCTAGTGTGTTTTGCCAAACCTGTCTGGCCGCCGCACCCGCCACCCGGCCCGCGGCTGCGATCAGAGAACCGATGTGCTCGGAAGGATGCGCCGGGTATGCCGGATACGTCATGTGTACCAGATACGTCGTCAGGTGCGCCGGGCGCGCGTTTCCGGCGGTCCCGCGAGCGGCCATATCAGTGGCTCAGCGGCACGGCGATCTTGACGTTTTTCCCGAGCTTGAAGTTGCACTGCGGACAGTAGTGGATCTTTGGCTGCAGCGCTTTGACCTGCAGCGGCAGCATTGCCAGCGGCAGCAGCGCCACGGGCAGCTTGAGGACGACCCCCGCCACCACCGCGCCCGCAGTTGCTGCCACGTTGAGCGCGTTCGGACGCCGCCGCACCAGCGTCATAATGTCGCGCTTGCATCGCGGGCATGTTGTTGGGACGGCCTTGCTGCTAAAGTGCGCGCGCCCGTGCGACAGCTGCATGCGCGACATGGTGTTTGGGTTGGTAAACATGCCGTGCGGGTCGTGTGCAATGCTGACCATGGAGGCCGCCGGGTAAAAGCCGTGCCCGCCCCCGTGGTGCGAGTGGTGGCCTCCGTGGCGCGGGTAGCCGCCCGCCCCGCTGTGCTGCTGCTGCGGGTGGTGGTGGTAGTGGTGGCTGCCCTGCGCCGGCCCCGGGTCCGACGTGAACTGATGGTCGAGCTGCCGGACTACGCGCCCGACAAAGTCGACAAACCCGTGCTTGGTCCCGTCCAAGTCCCACCCCGTCGGCACAAAGATGCTAGACCTGCTGTACCGCCCGTAGCCGCCGCCATGGCTGAGGTTGAGGTTGGGGTCGTGGATGGGGGGGCCGTAGCTGTGGCCGTGTGTGGGGGGGCCGTGCCCGTAGCCGCCGCCATGGCTGAGGTTGTGGATGGGGTAGTGGATGGAGGGGCCGTAGCTGTGGCCGTGGCCGTGGGCGGGGCCGTGCCCGTAGGCGGGGCCGTGCCCGTAGCCGTGCCCGTAGGCGCTGCTGCGGTGGCCTCGCGAGTGTCCGGGGCTTTGGGGCACGGCGGGTTCGTGGTGGCCCGGTGCCGATGGGGGGGCCGGCTGGCTGTGCATCAAGTGCGGCTGGCCGGGCGCTGGATTGAGGAACCCTTGGTGCAGTGGTATTTGCGGCATGCACGACGCCGCAAGAGGCGGGCGGGCGGTAGCTGCTGCGCTTCCTTTGGGGGAGCGGCGCAGCACTGCAGGGCGCTAATGCAGGCCTGGCGCGCAGGGCACTAACGCAGGCTTGGCGTGCAGGCCCTCGGACTCGGGGACAGGGCGTCCCTTGGCAATGGCTCCCTGCGGGGCAGGAGTGCTGGGCGGGGCTGGCGTGCTGGCGTCTGACAATGGTTGTCGAAGCAGGCGTGCGTGCAGTGTGTTTCAGACAAATGGCAGCTAGTCAAGGCTGGCGACTGCGGTGAGTGCGGGGACAAGAGGCGAAGTGCGAACGAGAAGAGGAGCAGGCGCGACTGCCGGCGCCCCCGCTCCGACGGGCGAGGTGAGAAAGGAGAGACTGTAGCCGATGCCGCCGCCTTGGTGCAAAGAGAGAAGTGCGCCGGCCGGGCACAATGGCGGGGCCTGGATGCCGCCAGGCGCTCCCCGGGGTCCCCCGCCTTGCCCATGTCTGCTGGGCGCCTGCGTCCGCGTGCCGCCTCCCCTGTGCTTACTGCGCGAACGGGTCTTTCACGCAGCCTCCCTGCTGAAAGGCCAGCCGCGAGTGCAATGCGGAAGCCTCCTTTACGCACGCGCTTGGCGCTGCGCGCTTGAGCAAAGGAGGCCGCGCAGCCGGTCGGTAGCCGCCAGCGCACAAAGGCGCCCGCTGTCTTTCGCTTCGGCCCACGCGTGGGGCCGCACGCGCCGGCAGTCCCGCAATGTGCGCAAACAGATGGTGGATTGCATATTTGCTCGTCGCTCACTACTAGGCCACCGCTGCCGCAAGTGCTGCCGCAAGGGCTGCCGCTAGTACGCACTATCGCGCGGCGGCGACGACGGGCCCAGGCGGCTGTTGATCTGCAGCTCCGCGCCGGTCGGCACAGTGGCAATGGCCTCGTAGCTCTCATCCTGCTGGCGCTGGCGCTCCTCCTCCTGCTTGGCGCGCATGTGGCCCCACCCGCCGCGGGCCTCGTCGTACTCCTGCCGGTACTCGTCTCTGACCTGCCCGCCCGACCGCCCGCGCCCAAACTGCCGGCCCTCTCTGAACCCCGGGTCCAGGTCGGTGCGGATGATGCGGTCATCCAGCTTGGTGCCGTTCACGTACTTCATGCACTCTAGCGCGTTTCCGTGCGTGTAGTACTCCACAAAGCAGAACCCGCACGGCGTCTTGGTGTTCCGCGCCAGCCCCATGATGATACGTTTGATCTCGCCCGCTTTGGAGAAGATCTCGTACAGCTGCTCCTCCGTCGTGTAGAACGACAGGTTGCCGACGTACAGCGTCGTCGTCTTGGACAGGTCGCTGTCCCACTGCTCTGTCGACCCGTGGTACTGGTGGTCCTTGTACGTCGACGGCCGGTCCAGCCGCGGCACGATCGTAAACGCGTCCTCCATCAGGGTGCTGCTGACCGGATATTCGGAGACCATTGCGGCACGGGCGTAGGAAGAGCTGTGCGCAAAAACGCGTCGTCGGCGCTGGCGACAGAGAAAGGCCGATACAGAAGCGCGCACAGCGGCTGTGCCGGCGGGAGCGGGCAGCGGCCGGCTGTCCGAGGGGCCCGGGGGCCCGGCAGCGAAAAGTTATGGCCGGGGGGTGCTGACTGCGCGAGGCGCGGCACGGCGGCAGAGTGGGTGGCAGAAGAGCAAGAGGCAGAGCGAGAGGCTACCACACAGGTGGCTGTGGAGATGTGTATTGGAGCGGAGGCTGCAGTGGTGCCAGGCTGTGAGGATGGGTGGTAGTAGAGGGGGTGGCAGACTTGCGACTGAGAGAAAGGGAAGGGGGTGGGCCTGGGCAGCGCGCTTCCGCGCGCGCGCGCGCGCTCAGACGCTGCTCGACGAGCAACAGCCAAACGCCGACTTGAGCTTGAACATGAACCCTTGTTTCTCGTGAGGGCGGCCGCCGCGGGCAGCGTGTGCATTGTTGTTGTTGTTGTTTTGGGCCTGCGCGCCGGCATCGGGTGCCAGGCCGGAGACCTCGGCCATCTGCTGAGCGCCGACCCCGACGCCGCTGGGCGACAGCACCGCCACCCCGGAGGCGTCCTTCGCCTTGGAACCAGCAGCGTCGAGGCGCTCGCGCGAGTGCTGGCCGGGCGTGTTGGCCGCCGACAGATTCATGTTTGGCGTCGACTGCCTGTGGGCGACGTTGTCGTAGCTGCGCAGCGCCTGGTTGGAGATGTGGTTCTGGTTGGTGGCCTTGTACGCCCCCGACGCGCGCGGGTGGTGTGCGTTCTGGCGGCCAGCCGAGACCGTTGCCGAGCTAGAGTCGTAGCCGCGGCCGTTGTTGAGCTTCCGCCAGTCATACATGCCGTCGTCGGTCTCGCCCATGTTGCTGAGCACGGCGTCAAAGAGGCCGCGCAGGTAGTCGTAGTCGGGCGTCTCCTCAAAGGCGTATTTCCGGACGGTCGACAGGTAGACAGCAAACTCGGGCGGGAAGCTTTCGCACAGCTCGCGCACGCCGACTTGCTGCTTGCGCTCGCCAATCTTTTCGTACTTTTGCTTGTTGTTTGCTGCCTTCAGGCCCTGCCAGGGCAGGCTGCCGCGCAAAAAGTACATAAACACGTGGCCCAGCGCCTCGAGGTCGTCGCGCCGGGACTGCTCGCGGCCAAGGTGGGTGTTGATGCTCATGTAGCGCGCGGTGCCGCTGAGGCTCTTCCGCTCCCTGTACGGGATGTGCTGCTGCGTCCTCGGGTCGCGGTACTGCTTGGCCATGCCAAAGTCGACCATGTACACCATGTTGAACGTCCTCGACGTCGGGTGCCCGATGAGAAAGTTGTCGGGCTTGATGTCGCGGTAGATCAGGTTGTGTTCGTGGACCGTCTGGATGCGCGAGAGCATGTTTTTGGCCAGCATCGCCACGGTCTTGGTGCTGAAGCGCCTCCTGCACATGTCAAAGAGGTCCTCGAGGCTGGGGCCAAGGAGATCGATGCAGAGGACGTTGTACAGGCTCTCCTGGCCAAAGTAGTAGACCGCGGGGATCCCGGTCTCGCCGGCCAGGATTCGGTAGCTGCGGTACTCGTCGCGCAGCTGGGGCGCCTCGCTCTTCCGCTTCTCCTAGCCATTGCGAATGAAGCGTGCGCGAGCGACACAGCAGCTATTAGCTTGTCAGCAGCCAGGGTGGCCGGAACCCGCAGCGTGGAGGGGCGCCGGCCATATGGGCGGGGCAACGGGTGCGCTGGCGGCGGGGCAGATGACGCAGCGCAAACGGCGCGGGGGAGGGGCGCGCGCGCGTGGAGAGCCGCAGTGGCGAGGCTAGGCAGCGGGCGCCACACATGCCGCCGCCCCCCGCCAGCGGGCGACCTGTGGGAACAAGGCGTAGACAAGCTGTGCACCCACAGGCGCAAAACAAACGGCAGCGCTGCCTGGCTGCCTGGCTGGCGCCGCTGGGCACCAGCGGAGACCCCACGCGCGGCAGGCAGGATACTTACAAACTTGATGGCGACCATCTTGTTCGTTATCAGGTTGGTGCCTACATGGAGCGCAGCGGGAGGCGGCGCGCGCCGGCGGCAGGGGCGGGTCAGTACGGCAAAGGCGTCAGAGGGGCGCGCCAGGGCGATGCATGGTCCGCGGGCCGGTTGCTTACCTTCGCAGATGGTGCCAAAGCTGCCCTCGCCAATCTGCTTGCCGACGCGGTAGTGCACCCCGACAATGTTTGGGCACGCCGGGGGCGTCTTGCCCTGGTGGACGACCATCCTCCTGTCTGCTGCCTGGTACTTGTCGTGGTGGGTGGCCTGGTGCATCGTGGCTGGCTGGCTGGCGGGCTAGCTGGCGGGAGGAGGAGTGGCAGGGCGGCGGCAGGGCGCAGATCGCGGCTGTCGAATTGTGCGTGGGCCGATGGGCGTGGGCCGATGGGCGTTCCGGGCAGACGATGGGGGGGGAGTGCCTGATGCAGCGGCCAGCCGAGAAAGGCGACGTGCGGCCGGGAGATTAGGAGGGGTGCAAGGACTAGCAGCCGTGGATTGGGCGCGGCAAATTGCAGGCGAGGGGGAATGCGGCGTGCGCGCGACAGCAGCAGCAGTGGCAGCGGCAGCAATTCGGAAGCAGAGAAGAGAGAGAGAGGGGCAGCCGGCCGGCCTGCGCGGGGAGGGGCTGCAGATTGCGCCGCGCCCAATGGGAGCCGCAGCGCACACGCCCGACTAGCTTTGGGCGGAGTGCGCGCAGCGCCTCAAACAAAGGCACCTTGATGCGGCCACATTTGGGGGGACACGCCGTGTTGACGTTTTGTCGACCTGCAATCGTGGATGGTATTGCCCCCTACAGCTGGGCCTGGCTAATGGCACAAACACTCCCCCCCCCACCAGTTGTAACATACACACATGGCTGGGCGCCTTAGCTTTGGGCTCTGTGTGCTGGCTTGTAGGCGACATGTTACGTGTCGCTCTCGGGGCATTGCATCACTCCTCCTGCAGGAGGGGATGCTGTTCCCGCCCGCGATGCAACAGATGGCATATCCACAGGCACTGCATGTATGGCAGTCTACTTGCCGGCTTGCCCGTGTGTGTGGGCCGCGTGTGTGCACCGGAAAGGCTGCTGTTTCGATGCGGGAAGGCAAAGCAGCCACCACTATTGAGCGGCCGTGTTGTCCCAAAGGGCCACAGCGCCAGAGGCAATGCAAATGCCCCTGCCAGGATTGCGCATTGGCAGAGCTAGTAGCATGGGGGCGACAAGGCGAAATATTTGCCCATGTCCAGCCGCTAGACTGCACGTGGAGCCGAAGGACCCAAAGTACACGGGACATCCGGCCCTGGGGCCGTTGGTGTCCGATCGGCTCGGGCTCGGGCGCGGGCGATCATTCCGCCTGCGAACAACCGCATCGCCGCATCTGCGGGGCGGCCCTGCGTTTGACAGACACACACAAGCGCGCATGCGCGCCTTTATTCGCAGGCCTTGGCGCTGGAAACGCAAACACAAACACCAGTCCGTGGCGGACATGCTATGCTGCCCGTGGCACTATGCCTGGGCGCGATCGGGCCCCGCCGCGTATTGGCTGTTAACCGAGTGGATCCGGAGCGATCCGCTCTCGCCGCCGGCAAGCAGGAGCGACTCGTGCCAGTCCAGCGCCAGCAGCTTCTTGCCCTTGTCCGAGTCGCCGGCCGCGTGCACCGTGTACAGAGGCGTGCGGCTGCGGATGTCCCAGACCTTGATTGTGCCGTCGTGCGACGCCGACGCAAGCATGTGTGCCGAGCTTGGCGCCCACGACACGCTGGCCACGAACCCCGTGTGGCTGCTCAGGCGCAGCTTGACCACCGTGCTGTCCTTCGCCCGCGGGTCCCACAGCCGCACTGCCCGGTCCGCATGTCCCGTGGCGAGCAGGCGCGAGTGCCCCGAGTACGCAACGTCCAGCACGACCTTGTCGCACAAGCTGGTCGCCACGTTGACCCCTGCCGCCACGTCCCACGCGCGCACCGAGTGGTCCCAGCCACCCGAGAAGACCTGCGACTCCTCGTCCGTGTTGAAGCACACGCTGCTCACCGCGCCTACGTGCCCGCTAAGCGTGCCGATTGCCGCCTTGCTCATGATGTCCGCACCGCCCCTCCGCTTCTTCGCAGCGGGCGTCTCGTCCGCCGCGTCCTCCGACTGCTTGGGCGCCGCCAGCGTCCAGAACCGGATCGTCGAGTCTGCAGACGCTGTGACAAAATGCGTGCCGCCCGGGTTGACCGCCACCGCCTCGATGCTGTCTGTGTGCCCGCGCGCCGCATACAACGCCTTCCACTGCTTGCCTTTGATGCCCCACCCGATCGCCGTCCGGTCCTGCGATCCCGACACCGCTCCGACCCGGCCCCTCTTCGCCCCGTCTGCCACCGCCGCCACGCTCTTGACCGCCGCAGCATGCCCGCGCAGCTCGCCCTCGCACTCGCTCCGCGCGTTCCATATGCGCACCACCCCGTCAAACGACCCCACCACATAGCGGTCCGCCGACGCTGCTGCAACCGAGCTGATCCAGTCGTCGTGGCTGTACGATGCGATTTCGGTCGGCGGCAACATCGACTCGACATACTCCAACGTCAGAATGTTCTCCGCCGACAGACTGTGCCTCTTCAGATACTGCGCTATGCTCTCGCGCAGGAACTGGCCGTCCACCAAAAAATCAAACGGCACCGGCCGCTCATGCCCCAGCAGATGGTTGACTATTTCGGACAGCCCGTACCGCTGCAACTGCTGCGGGACGACCAGCGGCGCATCCGGAACCTCATACTTCTTCTGCGTCGCCACCAGGCGAATCTGCACCTGTGCCTCGCCTGACGGCTCCATGTTGTCCGTGTTTCCCAACACTGGTTCTTTTATGCGTAGCGCCTCTGCTGCCGCCGCTGCTGCTGCCGCTGCTTCTGCTGCCGCTGCTGCCTTCAGTGCATACAATATGATCCAAGTGCGCTCGGAGCAAGAGCAGGAGTGTGAGGCGCCGCACGGCACCCAATGTACTGCTACCATGCTCCGCTGGCCGCCACCCCGATCTCGGCAAAAAAAATGCTGATCGTCGGCCGATTGTGCGATCCGCAGATCACCATGCCTCACCATGCCATGTGCAGCGGTGGTACATGTGGTCCCGAGACTCGGGCGACAGCCCCCCGCAGGCCCCCCGCAAGCGGGGCACTACTCAATATCGGACCCGCCACGCGGAGCACCGCATGGAAGCAGTGATCAGGCCGCCGCGCGCAATTGCAGTGCTTGGAACCGAGCAATACCATGCGGCAGTCAGAGTGCTGCAACGCTGGCCGAATGGCGGCCTGGGGACGAGGCCTGGCACCGCTACATCCCGCTGTGTCGCAATATCGCCGCGCGCATCTGCCATACAGCCGAGGTCCATACATCTGACGACCACTTGCCTCTGCTCCCTGTGCCTCCCTCCATAGCCACAGCGCAAGATCGCTTTGTCCCTTCGACTGACTGCACAGGCTGGTGCAGCTCTCTGTCGCCCGCTGGCTCCACCTCGTCTCTTACGGCGGTGAGCGCGCCCTTGTCGTTCTGCGAGCACGGTGCGCACACGAAGCCCCGTTGGGTCCGCCAGAGACGTAGCCCTACCCCTCGCCACAGGGCCGCACAGACGGCACAGGTTGGCCACGGCATGTACCAGGACAGAGAGTCGCTGTGCTCGTCAAACTACGGCTCCCGCGTGTATTCGGGCCCGCGGGCCGGGCATGGCCATGGCGGGCGTCGGTCGCCGCCGGCGGGCAGGCGGCATGGCCGGCCGCACCGCAGGTCTCCGCTCGGCAGCTACCACGAATCCTACCGCCCCAGCTCGCACGCGCGCCCGCGCATGTCCGGGGATTGGGACGTGGACAGACCCGCATCCCGCTTCTCAGCACGCTACAAGCACTCTGCTCGCTCGATGCACCCGGCGCCGTCCATCCGGCAGCCATCTCGATGCACGCGCAGCGTTGTTTCCGGTGCGGCGTCGCCGGCCCCATGGCCGTTGCGGGGGATGCGCGGGGCCGATCTGGACGAGAAGCACGCGGCCGACCTGGGCGAGAAGCACGCGTCGCCGCCGTACGACACTGGGTACAGCCTGGCCAGCGACGACAGAGACGACGAGCTGGTCGCCCTGGAGCGCTCCCGGTGGGTGCGGCGCATGACTACGCGTGCTGCGTATGGCGTGCTCTGCTTCCTGGTTGTGCTTGCCTGCGCACTGCTTGGGTACTTTCTGGCGCCGCGCACGCCTGACGTCGCCCTCCATGCTGTCGGCTCGCCCGCGAGCGCGCACAGCGGCAGTTTCAAGCTGCGTGGCGCCAAGCTGCAGTTCCACGTCGACCTCGTCTACCGCGTCCAGAACGACAACTACTTTGGCATGGTCGTCGACGACATCAGCACGGCGGTGTTTTGGCCCGAGACAAAGTTTGCCCTGGGCGGCGGCCGGCTCAGCAACATCTGGGTGCCCGCCAGGCGGACGGTCGAGATCACCATGCCCGTTGCCATCAGGTACGACGTCAAGCGTGGCCCGCCGCCAGTTCTGCTGGGCATGGTCGACAGCTGCGGCCTGCATGACGCTGGGATTGGCGAGATGAGTCTGGAGGCCGAGGTGCAGGCCGACTTCCACACCAAGATCGCGCGGTCCTTGGTCCAGTCTGGCCGGCAGAGCATCTCCATCAAGTGCCCGGTCCGCCGCATGGGAACGCTACAGATAGACGACGGCGCCTCGGGGAACCTGGGCGACCTTGTCCGCACGCTCAGCGCCTGAGCGGCAATGCGGGCACCAGCGCCATAGCTGGCACGGACGTGACGCAACGTGTGTCGCTGCGCGCTTGTCGCCGGTGGGTGCTCCACTCTCTTTTCTCTCTGGGAGCCTAGCCCTTGCCATTCTTGTCCTCTCGCATTCGCCTTATACCGTAAACGCCAGCTGCATGCGTTTGCCCGCCGCACACAGGCGAGCACGGCCACGGTCTTCTCCGACAGCAGCAGCCAGCCGCGAATGAGCGTTGTGGACCTGACAGTTGGCGACGACGACGGGGAATCGGGCCTGCACGCCAACATGGCCGCACCCGAGGTGCTGGAGGTGGCCGACGACGCGCCGGGGCCTGGGCTTGCCTTCCGGGTCGCCGGGCGGCCACCCGGCCACAGACGGCAGCGCCCGGCGCCGCCGCTGAGCAGTGCTGCGCCGGCCGTCAGCGTCGCCCCGGCAAGCAGCGTGGATGAGACCAGACCGGATGGCCTGCACTCGTGGGGGGACATTGTCGACGTTTCAGACAGCTCCGTCAGAGCCAGCCCCGCCAGCGACAGCGACGGCTCGCAAGTGGCCGTGGTGGAGGTAGACGATGCGCCCGTGGCCGATGGCGCTTCACAGCACCAGCACCAGCGCGGCTTGGGGCTGCCAGTGGATGACGGGCACTCGGCAGGCGTCTGGGCGCCGGAGCACGACTCGCACATGGCTCTCGGGGGCTATCAAGCGCAGCGCCGTCGGCCTGCGCAGTGGCCCGGCCATGGCGCAGAAGCGGGCAGCCTTGGGGCCGGGCCGCTCTCTGGGCGGACGCGCAGGCCGCCCCACGTAGCAGGTCTTGTCGGCCCGGGAGCCCCGCGCTTTGATGGCCCGCTAGCGCCCGCTGTTGGCGGCGCAACAGGCGCTGGCGACCAGAGCGAGCGGATGCGCATGATCGGGCAGCTGCGAGCGGTCGCCGTGATCTCGACGGGCTCGGTGTACTACCTGGAAGGCGGCGAGGCGCAGGTGCCAACAACGCTGCGCAACCGGCAGGGGTCGGCGCAAGTAGTCGAGCTGCACGACAGACGAGGACAGCTGATTGGGACGCTGGAGCAGTCGGTTACAAAGGCCATCTATGCGCTCCAGGCGGGCGGCCAGATCAAGGTGGCTGGCATCACCGCCGGGCCCCTGCGCGGCAGGTTCGTGTCGCCCATTATGCTGTCCTTTTACGCGGACCGGCAGCTCGCGCTCCAGATTGTGCGGGCTTTTGAGGACTCTGGGCTGTTTCTCGACCAGTCGGCCCCCGAGGCACAGGGCACGCTGCGCGACCTTGATACCCACAGCAACGCGCTCACTCGAGGAATGAACTATGTCTCGCGCCACTATGCCGACCAGGATGACGGGCTCATGACCGGGTTCGGCAACTCGGACGGCGCGCTGCCCAGCGTCTTCAAGGATCTAGGCTTCGTAGTGAGCCGCGACGGCCCCGGCGACCCAAACAGAGACAGCCAATACGCCATACCCAAGCAGCGGCGGCGGGCCATGCCCCTGCCAGACTCGATGCACCTCGGCCGCTTCTCTGAGAAGCCCCCCGAGGACCCAAAGGCCAGGCTGGCCGACATCAAGTCGACGTTCGTGACGCTGCTTGACCTGCCCGAGGTCAGCGCCGGGCCATCAATCACCACGCCGCTGCACAGGCACCAGAAACAGGCCCTGTTTTTCATGGTGCACCGAGAGACAGAGGGCGTGGACGTGGAGGACCCGGGGCTTGTCGACCTCAACTGCGAGCTGCAGTTCCCAAAGCTGTGGCTCCCGTCGATCCAGACGACCCAGGTAGCGGCGCAGGAGTTCCGCCACGCGCTGGTGGATGTCCGCTGTGTAGGCCAACCCAAGTCGATGCTTGGCGGTATCCTGGCGGATGACATGGGGCTGGGGAAGACCTTGGCCATCATCTCACTTGTACTCCAGCTGCCGCCCCTCCGCAGGCTGGGCGCCCGCCTCAAGTTTGATGGACCAGGCCCGGGCCCTGCCGGCGATACCAGCAGGGCTATAGGCAGTGGCGGGAGCGGCGTCCGGACGGACCGGCGGGCCCGGCGGAAGCGCCATGCACACGCCGCGGGCGAGCGGCAGCGGCGGCGCATCGCCCGCGCCGCATTGAGGCGGGGCTCGGACGGCGCACATGCTAGCCAGTGCAGCGAGGACAGCGACTCGTTTACCGATGTCCGGGCTGGCAGCGGCGCCTGTGGATCCCGAGCCGCGGCGACGAGGGCGGCTGACTCGAGCGATTCCGAGGACCTGACGGACGACCCTCTGGGCAAAGCGCCAAAGCGCGCGCTTGGCTCCGACTCTGAGAGCGAGTCCCGCTCGGGCCGCAGCGCTAAAGCTCCACGACTGGACCCGCCGTGGCGCGAGAGGCCGGGCTCAGCCTCGGGCTCGGGCGGTGGCTCGGCCAGCAACTACGTGGATGGCGAGGTGAGCGAGGACGATCGGCCAATGACTCCGCCGCCAGAGTTTGACAACGCGCCGACCAGGAAGAAGGACGAGTGTGAGAGGCGCTTCGGTGCCAACTACCGGGGGCGGTACGCCGGCGGCACGCTCATCATCTGCCCGCTCTCGACGATGGGCAACTGGGAGGAGCAGATTGGGACGCACGTCCGGCCGCGCACGCTGCGGGTCCACGCATACCACGGAGGCATGCGTTGCAGGAACCCCAAGCGGCTCTGCCGCTACGACGTTGTGCTGACCACATTCAACGTCCTGCAGAGCGAGTACTCGCGCGAAACCCGCCAGCTGCTTCTGGACGAGCACGATGCGCCAGAGCTGGCCCGGCCCGGTGTGTTTGACAGCAGCTCTGAGGAGGAGAGTAGCACCAAGGCGTTCCAGGTCCCGGAGAGCCCGTACGTGTCGCCGCTGCAGGCCGTTCACTGGCACCGCGTGGTGCTGGACGAGGCCCACTCCATCAAGGAGCGCCGCACGCTATCGAGCATTGCCGCGTATATGCTGCACGCCGACCGCCGCTGGTGCCTGACGGGCACGCCCATCCAGAACCGCCTCGACGACCTCTACAGCCTCTTGCGCTTCCTGCACGCGACGCCGCTGGATAACTGGCGCATTTGGCTGGCGTACATTGCCGCGCCGTTCCACGAAAACATCCGCGAGATGGCCACCGACGGCAGCGTCGAGGAGGGCAACATTGGCGCTAACCGCGTGCAGCGGCTGATGCAGTCTATATGCCTGCGTCGCATGAAGCAGCAGATCGACGCACGGACCAGGCGCACCATTGTCGAGCTGCCACCCAAGTTTGAGTGCGTGCGGTGGCTGGATCTCGCCGACGGCGAACGCCGTCTCTATCAGATGGCCGAGGACCTGGCGCGAAGCAAGTATAACAACATGTCGCGCAACGGCACGCTGCTCAAGAACTACATCCACATTCTGCAGATAATCCTGCGCCTGCGCCAGTTATGCACCCATCCGCGACTGTGGTCCAGCGACAAGTGGCGTGAAGTGCAGGTACTTGCGGCGGACAAGGCGATCGCCGACTGTGCGCAGCCGCCGGCCACGCGCCCTGCGCCGACCCGCTCGACGGACGAGCCGCGCGCAAAGGACGAAGGCGCAAGCGGCGCAGCCAGTGGGGGGCGCGCGCCGGACACGCTTGCCAAGCGGGGCGGGCGAGCGGGGCCGCTCGCGCTGGCGAGCGCTGCTGAGGGTCTGGTCAGCACCAGCGCAAATCCAGGGCCAAAGCCGGCGGACCGGTGGGCCGGCAGCGTGCTGGCAGCCGCAGATCTCTGTTCAGCGGTCATGAGCGACACATCGGGTGCGGTGGCTGCGGCGGACCATGCCGCGCACTTTGGCCGATGGACCGAGGAAGCGCGGGTGCACGGGGCGCTGGTAAAGTGCGAATTTTGCGATAACTGCGCGCTTCCGCCAGCGCAGCTGCAGCGACGGGCTCTCTTCGCGGACACTGACTACCCAGGACCAGCCGTGACGAGCTGCATGCACATTGTCTGCCGCCCGTGCCAGATTGTCCTCTTTGGTGCGACACCGTCCAACCCTCAGGAGGAGGCCGCGCTACGCATAAACCCGGCTGCCGCTGCCGCTGCGATGAGCGAGTGCATGTTGTGCGGCGTGATGCTTGAGCAGGCAGACATCGTCCACCTTCCGGCGCACCACCTCTTTGGGTCCATTGCTCAGGCTGGCGACGCAGCGACGGCGCAAGGCCCCGGCGGCGCCCAATGCCAGACACAGCCACCTGCGACGCCCGATGAGGCGTCCAACGACTACAAGGAGCTTAATCAGCTGTGCAGCGAGCAGACCACCAGCACCAAGATCGCGACGCTCATTGCCGACATTGACAGCATCCGCAGCCGCCAGTGGATCACCGACCCAGCGTTTGGGGTCGACCAGCAGCACCCGTCTGTGGTGGCGCGGAAGGCCGCCCTGGCGGCGAGCCCCGAGGCGCGCGAGAAGTGCGTTGTCTTCTCGCAGTGGACGACCATGCTGGACCTCGTAGAGCCGCTCCTGCGGGAGCGTGGCATCCGCTTCACCCGCTTGGACGGCAAGATGCAGCGGCCGCAGCGCGAGGGCAACCTGGCCAAGTTCAAGCACGACTCTGGCATTGAGGTTCTGCTGCTCTCTCTGCGCGCTGGCGGCGTCGGGCTGAACCTGGTACATGCAACACATGTGTTCCTCATGGACGCCTTTTGGAACCCCAGCGTTGAGCAGCAGGCGATCGACCGCATCCACCGCCTTGGCCAGCAGTGCCCGATCACCGTCACGCGCTACTTCATTCGGAACAGCATTGAGGAGCGGATCATGGCTCTGCAGCAGCGCAAGGCCAAGATTGCGGACATATCGCTGATGGACAGCACGCGCAGGGCGCACGCAGCCCTCGATCCGGCCTCTGGCGACGCCGGCGACACCGAGGAGATGCTCGCCATCACCACCGGCACCCACTCGCGGCAGCAGCGCCTGGACGACCTCAGCCTCCTCCTCGGCTGAGCCGAGGCCAGCGCAATCACGTGATTCGGAAGCTGGGGAGGCGCAGTAGCGGCAGCGACGCGTCCCGACGCGTTCCAGCCGCGACGCGTCGCGAGGGCTGCTGCTTCCGTTCTGGCACCCGCCTGCTGTGCGTTCCTCCCCCTTTGCATCCTGTCCTGGTCCTCCGCCTTCTCTCTGTTGCTGTAATCGTCCTGTACATAGGCAGCGCCGCCTGAATTCCGGGCAAACTGACGCGCGACACGGGGGACGATGGCTCTCAGCGAGGTAACGCTGCGTGCGACAAACGGCGGCCGGGGCGCACCCCAGGCGCGCCAAACAACGCTGTTTGATGCGCTTGGCGCGGCCCAGCGGCGGCACAAACGGCAGCGCAAGGCGCCAGAGTCCGGCGTGAACCAGGAAAACACGCACCCCGACAGCAGCCACGGCTGTGTCGAGGGCATCGCAGTCAAGCGCATCCGCACCACGCCGGCGCCATGCGCCCAGCAGACGGTCCGCGGCGCACGCAGGGCGGCGCCATTTGCGCTCTGCAGCGTCCACTCTGCGGTTAGGGCGAGGCAGCGGCAGGTGCTCGTGGCGAGCACGGTCTCCACGATTGCACGGCTGGAGTCGCTGGTATCGCCGTCGACGGGCGTGTTTCGGCTGCAGTCCGGCTTTGAGTCCCAGGCCAGCATCCTCCCGCTCGCCTGCAGATACAGCAACGCGTCTGGCGCGCAGGGCAAGCTGGCGCTGGTCGATGAAGGCGGGATTTTCAGCGTTTTCGACACGCTCAGCACCAATGCCAACTCGACCCTCGACGCGGGCCTGCAGCCAGTCGTGCGGTGGCAGGCGCACGGCAGCGCAATCTTCGACGTTGGGTGGCGGATGGACAACACGCAGGCGGTCACTGCGTCGGCCGATGAAACCTGCCGCCTTTGGGACGTGGAGCGGCAGCTTTTGCTGGGCACATTTGCCGGCCACTCCCAGACCGTGCGCTCGGTCAGCTGGAGGCATGCCGACATACACTGCTTCACATCTGCGTCTCGCGACGGGTCGATCATGATGTGGGACGTGCGGTGCAACAGGACCACCGCTGACAGCGGGCACACGTTCCGCCCGGTAAACACCGTCAGCCACGCGCACCACAGCCTTGGGGCTTCGACAAAGACCTTGCGCGGTAAGAGGCGCGCCGTCGGGGGGAGCGTGACGGCCATCCGCCACCTCCAGCACAACACGAACCTCGTTGCCTCGACGGGGTCCACAAGCGAGACCGTCAAGTATTGGGATGTGCGGATGCGCGCTGCGCCGCGCGAGTCGGCGCTCCCGACCCCGGTGGCATCGTCGCAGCTTTTGTCGCCGACCCAGCGCTCGCGTGGCACGTCGTCCCTGCTGCTGGACCCCGACGGAACGCGCCTGTACTCGGCGTGCAACGACAGCCGGGTATACGTGCACAACGCGCTGGCTCTTGGCCAGCCCATCTCCCGACTGGCGGCGCCCGAGTTCGAATGCCAAAGCTTCAGCATCGGCCTGGCAATCAGTCCCTGCGGCCGCCATCTTGCCGCCGGCTCTTCCAGCGGCAGCGTGGTCGTGTGGGAGCTCGATCGGTTTGGACAGAACAGCGGCATGAGGCGAGCGGTGCTTCAGGGCCACGCAAAAGAGGCGGGCTGCGTGGCGTGGTATCCCGGCGGCGAGAGAGTGCAGCTCGCCACGTGCGGCGACGATGGCATCCTGCGCGTCTGGGAGGAGAACCCGCGGCTTGCCGCCGCCGGGCGGTCCGACCCCATGAACCGGTGCAGCTGGGGATTCTCGCAGGTTGTAGCAACGGCGCCATCCATATAGATCTCGCAGCACGGCGCAGCCTTCAGAGCTGTACAGCGCGCTTTGACATAGCCAACGTGTCTTTTCGGCACATCAACAAAAAAACAGTATTGCAAGCTAATCAACAGACCGACGTGCTCCATCGACGGAGCTAGCACTGGAGTCTCTTTCCTGCGGGCCCGGCGACCTCGCCGGCTCGGCAAGGCCGGCAATAGAGGCCAGCGCGGCAGACGCGGCCGCGTCAAACTCGAGTCTCGAGCGGCCTACGAGCTCGGCAAGCGCCGCCGTCGCGGCCTGCACTGCGGCGGTGCTGGCTGGCGGGGACGCAGAGCCGACAACGGGCGCGTCCGCCTCGGGCAGATCGCGGCCTTGGACACGCTCGCCCACCACTCCGACAACGGGCGACTTGCCCGGCGCGTGTCCTACTCTGGACGGCCACACGATGCTCGGCGACAGGTGCGAGGTCGGCGAGAGCCCGGACAGCCTTTCCTCGATGCTCAGCATTACCGCCTGCATGCACGTGAGCTGCGACTCTAGGCCGGACACCCGCCCCAGAAGGTCGTCGACACCGCCGGCGTGCTCGGGCCCAGCTGTGCGCAGCGAGGCCGCCTGGCGGATGGCCTGGGAGATCGTGTAGCGCTGAGCGAGAATCTCGTGGTTGGACTGGCCGGCTGCCTGCGTCCGAAGCCACTCGAGATCCGCCTGGTCCGCGGCCGCCTGACTGGCGCCGGTCGGCGAGGCATGCATGTGGCCAGGGCCCGCCTGCTCATCTCCGATATGCAAATGCTTACGCATGGCGATGTCGCTGACCTCGTCGGACTGGCGCCGGCTGAATGCCAACTCCCGTGCGCGCGCCTCTGCCGCCAGGCCGCCGCGCTCCTCCACAACAGAGTCGAGCATCGGAGTCGACGTGGCGCGCTCCTCGGAGAAGCGCGTGCTTGGAAACATGCGAGCGGTCACAAACGAGCTTGTGCCAACACTGGGCGATATTCCAGCGGACGCAGGCGACATGGCATGCGTGCCCTGTCTCAGGCCCTCGTATGCCGCGGCAGGCGGTGCCTGGGCCGCCCCCCGGGGCCCATCCCGAGGTCCCGAGCTAGCAAGCAACGGGCAGCGGTCGAGACCGTCGGATGGGCGTGCTGTGCGCTCGCCGACAACGCTTCCGTTCCGGGCAATGGTAACCAGGACCGGCGCCATTGCATCGCCGGCCTTGCCGGCCTCCCTGCTGCGACACGAGCTTGTGCGGCCTAGCACACGGAACAGCTGCGACGAGTGCTGGTCCTCGTCGCCTGAGGCCACGCTGGCACGGTTGCTCTGGCCGGGGACGTACTGTGGTTGCGCCGCCGGGGCACTGCTCGCCTGCGGGTAGTCAACATGCTCCTCTGGGCCTACTTGCCGGTTCAAGGCGCCTGCGCCAATGGCCGTGTCGATCGCGGCGTCGCTGGCAGAGCCGTCCGGCGCCGGCATTAGCACGGCGGCCGCGCTCCGTCGCTGCTCGAGTGGCAGGCGCGAGAACCGCACCGACAAACCCCGCGCTACGGGCATGCTCGCCTCGCCGGGCGCTGCTGGAAGCGGCATCACGACGTAGTCTGAGCCGACCGTGCCGCGATTGCCGCGTGCGCGGCTGCTTGGCAGGCGGCGGTGCGACTGGTCCCCGCCCGAACTCCGCTTGCGCGCCGGCTCGCTATTGCAGCGCAGATGGCGCCAAAGGCGCGGCGGCTCCACGCCCTGAAAGAGCGTGCTTGGCCGCACAGAGTTCAGCGAGAGCTTGCCTCGTGTCGACATGCGCGCCCACACGTCTGAGGTGTCGCGCAGGTCAATGTAGATGCGGTGAGGCGGTGCACCACGCGGCTGGTGTTGGGGGGTCTGGCGGCGCGTGGTCTGGCGCCGACGACGCTCGGAGCGTGGCGTGTCACGCCCGTCAGTGCGCCTACGCATTGGCGTTGGCGTTGGTGTTGGCATCGGTGTCGGTGTCGGTGTGAGCATGGTCCGACGTCGCCTTGACAGGGTTCGGCCCTTGGACCTGGGCGGCTGGGTGAGCGAGGGGGACGATGGGGACGATGGGTCTTCGGGGGTGCTGCCGCGCCCGCCGTGCTTGGGCCATGGGAACAGATGGGCAAGGGTCCACCGTCTGGGCGGCGGCTCGGCGTGCACGGCGACCGACGGACCGACGTCGCCCGCTGGCTGGGGGCGCGGCATCGCAGGCTCGGCGTAACCGAGAAGTAAAGGCTACTCTTTTGGAGACAACTGTGTGCTGGCGTGCAAAGGAGGCGGTAGTGGCTGCGTGCGGCGGACGGGAATGTGTGGCCAAGATGCTGCGATATGCGCATAGCAACACCGTATGCGCGCCGTCAACGCGGACGAGCAATAGGTACTGACGAGCGAGGGGGATCAGCTGCGGCCGGTGCGCCGGGCGCGGCCCTGGCGGAACAACCTTTTTTTATATGCGCTCTGGGGGCGGATGCCAGGGACCAGCCTCCACAGTGAGCCCGCCGCGCCTTCTCGTGCTGGGGGGGATGGCGTGGCCCTTCCGTGCGATGTTCCCGTTGGACGGGCGCACCTGGCTGTCCGTTTGTCGTAGTGATGCAGGGCGCCCTGTCCGGCGGCAGGAGCGCAGCGCCCGGCGCGCGATTCGCTGTGCGGCTGTCCGACGTTCTCCGCCGCCGCGCGCAGGCCCGCTGTCCATTGGCGCGGTGCGGCACCTGCCGCCAGAGTTCCGTCTGCCGAGAGGCTTCCGGCATTCGTTGCCATCGCCGCGTCGGGAAGTGAACTGCGCTGGCTGGGGAACCATGGGCAAAGCCCAGTGGCACTGCCCGCCGGTTTGCACACAACAGCGGCGGCCAAGACACAGAGTGCCCACTCTCAGCCATTCCCCCCACTGCACACGCAGTCCACAGATCCAGCGCATATGCGACATCCAGCCCGGCCTTGCCCGGCCCCGCCCCGCCTAGCTCTGCCAGGCGGCGGTTGCTGATCTTTCCCTGACCAGCTTTACTGTTTTTACAAAAGGATTGGCGCCGGGGTAGAATAGAGGTTTGTGTCGGCATGCGGTGGCGTTTGCGCGGGCGGATGGTGGGTTTGGCAGCGGCTGAGGAGAGGATAGGCGCTCGTCGAGTTGCGTCGTTTGCACCAGCCGGGATGCGTCGTTTGCGGCAGCGGTTTGCGGCGGCGGTTTGCGGCGGCGGTTTGCGGCGGCGGTT